>MPNV01000283.1:0-37470 GCA_013376435.1 Cyclocybe cylindracea
AATGATGGAATTGAAACTGAGAGAAATTGTATTCTGGAGGGTGCTGTGGCAGAACCTTAGGATACAAAGCTGATGAGTGCCATTGAGGCATGCTGTGTGTGCCACTTTATGAAAGGCATAGGTTACCCTATTGGTACTTGCTGTAATGTAAGGTAGAGATGAATTAAGTAGCACATAAAAGTGATGGATAAAGAATGGATAAAACGTAAGACAGAACCAAAAAGACTGTAACCGCCATGCAAAGCAATGGCCCACAACACCAAGTAAAATGCCATCAACAGGCCAGCATTTGTTTTGAGACTCCTCAACAAACAGAGAACCCCATAAACGGTAATTGTGATAGCAGAATTCTGTCAGAATATAAGAGGATTTTTGATGATTGAGGTATAATAATATACAGACAAAAATATAACTACTGATTAAAAGAAGCAGCAGATACATGAACTCTGGGGGAGAGGAGGAGGAGGAGGAGGAGGAGGAAGGCATTCAAAGGTGATGGGCAGGTGGGTGTCAGCATCCAGGGCCATTCTTGGATGTGATTGGGGGTCATGGATGGAAGAGAGGGATTGGGGCCAGTAGTCGGAGGGGTGATAAGTGTTATTGGTGGTGATGGGAGGTGAGACGCAGGTGGTTGAGGGTGCAAAGGCTGGCAGGGCAGAGAATGAGCACAAACAATGCTGAACCTCCATGTTTGGCATCATTTGTGGTGCTATAGGGCTGTTTCAATGGGCAATGGGTGTTGGAAGGGGGAGAGGAGAAGGTGGTGGCAGTGGAAGGTGAGAGGGAGCAGAGAAGAGCAAGAAGGGGTGGGCAGGGCAGAGAACAAGTGCAAACAATGCCGAACCTCTGTGTTCGGCATTGTTCATTGTCGTCGGTGGTCTTTGGGGGCCGTATGGATGGGCGATGGGCATTGGAAGGGTGAGAGATGGGGTGGAAGGCGAGCAGGGTGAGGGAGGTGGTGGTGGGCGAACGAGGCGGGCAGCAGCAGTGCAAAAGCAGAGGTGAATGACCCTGAACCCTGAAGTTCAGGGCCGTTCGTGCACCAGGACTGTTGTTGGACAGTCCTGGCAGTGGTGGGAGGGCGAGAGACAGTGGCGGAGAGCGAGGAGGGCGAGGGGGTGGTGGTGGGGTGAAAAGGTGGGCAGTGGGGCAAGAACAAATGCGAACGAGCCTGAATGTCGCCGTTCAGAGCTCATTCATGTACCAGGGGCATCGTTGGATGGCCCCTGGGGTGTTGGGTGGGCGAGAGGTGGCGGCAGAGGGCGAGGAGGGCGAGGTGGGTGAACGAGGTGGGCAGCAGGGGAGAACGACCACGAATGAGCCTGAACATTGCAGTTCGGGGCTCATTCGTGCACCAGGGGCATCATTGCCCCTGGGGTGTTGGATAGCGAGAGGTGGCGGCAGAGAGCGAGGAGGGTGAGGGGGTGGTGGTGGGGTGAACCAGGCAGGCAGCAGGGCAAAAACAAAGGCGAATGACCCCGAACTTCAATGATTGGGGCCATTCGTGCACCAGGACTGTCCAATGATGGTCCTGGAGATGGTGGAAGGGCGAGAGATGGGTGGAAGGGGAGCAGGGCGAGGGGGTGGTGATGGGTAAACAAGGTGGGCAGCGGCAGTGCGAAAGCGGAGGCGAACGACCCCGACCTTCAATGTTTGGGGTCGTTCATGCACCAGGACCATTGTTGGACGATCCTGGCAGTGGTGGAAGGGCAAGAGACAGGGCGGAAGGCAAGCAGGGTGAGGGAGGGGGCAGTGGGCAGATGAGGTGGGCAGATGAGGTGGGCAGCAGCGGTGCAAGAATTTTTTTTTTTAATCAACAATTTATATAGCGGTGCTCGATGGCAGCCCACTTGCTATCTATGTACACACACAATGCGCCCCCCAGCCGGTTACTAGGTTAACTACTAAAAGAGGGCCGCAAGTCCAACCTGAGGGCATTATGGTAAAAACGTCGAAACTCCCATAACGCCAGACTCCCCTTGCAAAAACGGGGCAGGGGACTAGGACGAGAGGGCATCGAGGCATGGCTACTGCCCCAAACCTGACGTCCCCTGTTCAGGGCCAAAAGACACGCTGCATGCACAAATGTCTAGCACCACCCAGGAGGTGGCAGTTTTGAAGCCTTGAGGCCAGCCAGCCAGATACGTCCCAACTTGAAGCCTGAGACAGAGGATTAGTGGGACCACAGTAATTAGCAATGTCTCAATGAGATGGTAGGCTCAGGTCCCCCAACCCTAAGGCTGGATCGGCGTCGATTCACTGCAAATCCCCGACAGGGGAATAACCCCGCCCACCCTGTTACCTGACACCCGAATGGTCCCAGTTGAAGCCAAACGCCAAAGGGTTGTGCTTCATAAAGGATGCCAAATCCCCAAAAAATTTAGGGAAGTAGACAGCGTATGAGTTGCAGCAGTGCAACAGGATATGTTTGCGGGTTTGGATGGGAGCAAGCCCACACTCACACATTGAAGCACACATAGTACTCTCCAATGGGTTATACACTGACACATGCAAGCGAAATCTGTCATCCAGTTTCTGAAGAAGTTAAGCCACAGACCTTGATTAAGGTACATGGGGTTGTACAGCCACCCATCAGGCTGCCGGAGACGCAGGAAGTTGCGCCCCTGATAGGTGGGGTCCTGGAACATGGTTGCCCATGAGTCCAGGACTGAATGAGCTGCCTGTGATTGCAGGGAGTCAAGTGAAGTATCAACAGCGTGGTGGCTGACACGAACTTTGAGACCAGTCACGTACTCGTGGATGGCCCCATGTATATCCCAGCGTAGGCTGGAAGGGACGAAGACGAAGGTAATGCGACAGAGGTCATCCACCGCAAACCACTTGCTAAGCATGCGACACACTGCCAGGGAGTGCCCCTGGCCCAAATGTACAGAGGGGTCGACTGCACGCGGACCGCGTTTCCTTTGACGATCGTACCCCGGGGGTCGATCGGAAACCGTATTTGGATGAGCTCATCGCGAAAGCGAGGGCTGATCCCCTTACAGTGTTGGCGGCGTCGGATGGGTCTGTACCCCTCTCGTCGGCACACCAGGCTGTCTCGGCAGCCATCATCTACAAGGGACATCGCGAGCTCGACAGGACTCGCTATGTCTCTGGCAAGGTTACTGCGCCTGACGCAGAACTCAATGCCATCTCCGCGGCCGTCCGCCTTGCCACCCAGCAAGCCGACTGCCAGCACATTATGGTCTTCACTGACTCGCTGGGCTCTGCTCGGCGAGCTGTTGACCCCTCCGTGCACTCTGGCCAGGGTCATTCCCTAGCGGTGTGTCGCGCTCTTAGCGAGTAGTTTGCGGCGGATGACCTCCATCGCATCACCTTCGTCTTCGTCCCTTCCAGCCTACGCTGGGATATTCATGGAGCCGCTCACGAGTATGTGACCGGTCTCAAAGTTCGTATCGGCCGCCGCGCTGTCGATACTTCGCTTGACTCCCTCCGCTCGAGGGCAGCTCACTCGGTCCTGGACTCATGGGCAACCATGTTCCAGGACCCGACCTATCGGGGGCGCAATTTTTTGCGTCTCCGGCGGCCTGACGGGCGGCCGTATACCCCCACGTACCTGAATCAGGGTCCGTGGCTTAACTTTTTCGGAAACCGAATGACGGATTTCGCTCGCGTGTGTCGGTGCATAACTGGCCACGCGCCCATTGGAGAGTACTACGTGCGCTTCAATATACCTGAAAATCCCGCGTGTGAGTGTGGACTAGCTCCCATCCAAACCCGCGAACATATCCTGCTGCGCTGTCGCAACTCGTACGCCGTCTACTTCCCTAAATTTTTTGGGGATCTGGCGTCTTTTATGAAGCACAACCCACTGGCGTTCGGCTTCAACCGGGACCGCTCAGGTGTCGGGTAACGGGGTAGGCGGGGTTATTCCCCTGTGGGGGATTTACGGCGAATCAACGCCAATCCAGCCTTAGGGTTGGGGGACCCGCGCCTACCATCTCATCGGGACATCACTATCTTTGTGGTCCCACTAATCTTCTGTCTCAGGCTTCGGGTTGGGACGTATCCGGCTGGCCGGCCTCAAGGCTTTAAAATCGCCACCTCCCGGGTGGTGCTGGACATCTGCGCGTGAGGCGCGTCTTTTGGTCCCGAACAGGGGGCGGCGGGTATGGGTCCTGAGCCGGGACTCGATGCCCTCTTGTCCTAGTCCCCTGCCCTGCAGCCTTCGGGTGGCAAGGGGGTATGGCGTCATGGGAGCTTCGGCATTTGCACCATAATGCCCTCGGGTTGGACTCGCGTCCCTCTTTCAGTAGTTTACTTAGTAACCGGCTGGGGGGCGTGTCGAGCGTGTATTTAGATAGCGAGCGGTGCTGCCGTCGAGCACCGCTATATAATGTTGATTTTAAAAAAAAAAAAAAAAAAAAAAAGGGGTCGACTGCACGCTGAGCAGAGCCCAGCGAGTCAGTAAAGACCATAATGTGACGACAATCAGCCTGCCCTATGGACAGGCGGACAGCCGCAGTGATGGCATTAAGTTCCACGTCAGGCACAGTAACCCTGCCAGAGACATAGTGAGTCCTGTCAAGCTCGCGATGCCCCTTATAGATGATGGCAGCTGAGACTGCCTGGTGTGCCGACAAGAAGGGTACAGACCCATCTGACACTGCCAGCACTGTAAGGGGATCAGCCCTCGCCTTCGCAATGAGCTCATCCAAATATGGCTTCCGATCGATCCCCAGGGTACGATCATCAAAGAGGACGCAGTCCACATAGTGGTCCAGCAGGCAATCGCCTGGCCGAGCCTCAGGAGCAAAAGGTTCGAAAGACTCAGTCAGAGCTGGCAGACGGTCGATGATTTCCATGACCGTTGAGGTGACACAACCCCGCATAGACGGGGTCATCAAGGCGGAGGAGCAAGGGTGAGGCTCAGCTCCTTTGTTATATGCTGAGCTCAGCATGGAGTGCAGTGGGTGGGTATCTGAGAGGGTGGCGACGCAGTACACTGCACGCGCAGCCAGCTTCTTCAGCATAAGATGGACGGGGATGAGACCAGCAAGGGCCTCAAGCGCGTCTGTAGGGGAGGTGTGAAACGCACCTGTGATCCAAAGAGCAGCCTTGCGCTGCATCTGGTTGAGGTGGGTCAGGGTGGCGGTGCAAGAACGAACGCGAACAACACTGAACCTCTGTGTTCGCGTTGTTCATGGTGCTATGGGGCCATCTGGATGGGCAATGGGCATTGGAAGGGGGAGAGGAGGAGGAGGAAGTGGTTGCAGAAGGCAAGAGAGGGGTGAGAAGGGTGAGAAGGAGCAGGCAGGGAACTGAGCCAGGGCAAACAAAGCCAAACCTAGGTATTAGGCACAATTCTTTGTAGCTTGAGAGGGGTGATAGGCATACTAGTAGGAGGGGTGAGAAGGGGTGACAGCAGGGGCTGGAGGCTAAGAGGAAGGGTGAGATTTACCTTAATTTATGTGCATGCTGCAGAGGGCCAGTGCGATTACGAGCAAAGAGGGCCAAGAGGGCATCTTTACTACAATTCTTTCAACCCAGGTTCGTCAGTTAAAAAAATGTAGCAAACTATTCAAATGTAGCTATGCCATCAATGTAATACTTACTGTGGGAAAAAAAGCATGGATGACCATAACGTGGGAAAGTAAAATGATCTCTGCAACCTGGGCTGAAAGAATGAGTCTTACTTACATAAGAACTTGTAATCCCAGTTCAATGTTCCCATTGACCAGGTAGCTCAGTGGTTAGAGCTGCTGGTATATATCCAGATGGTCCTGGGTTCAATTCCCAGTCTGGTCACTTTTCGCACCTTTAACATCTTATCAGGACCTCCTACTACTGCAGTTCCACTAATCCTCTGCTCCAGGCCTTGGGCTGGGGCGTATCTGGCTGGCTGGCCTCAAGGCTTCAAAACTGCCACCTCCTGGGTGGTGCTGGACATTTGTGCATGCAGCACATCTTTTGGCCCCAAACAGGGGACGTCAGGTTTGGGTCATGAGCTGGGACTCAATGCCCTCTCGTCTTAGTCCCTTGCCCCATATCGCCTTCAGGTGGCTAGGGGGTATGGTGTTGTGGGAGCTTCGGCATTATTACCACAATGCTCTTGGGTTGGACTTGCATCCCTCTTTAAGTAGTTCACCTAGTCACCAGCTGGGGGGCATGTTGTGCATGTACATAGATAGTGAGTGGGCTGCCGTTGAGCACTGCTATATAAATTGTTGATTTAATTTTTTTTTAAAAAAAAGTAGAATATGGAAATCTAATTTTTATTTCACAGAAAGGTCATTGAGGTCCAAAACTTGGTAATCACCTTAGGGTGGACGGCACCTTCATTGACTTGCCTTTTCCACAGTATTTCACCTTAGATTAGATTTCACATCTGTATACATTCCTTTTGTCTTGCATCCAAATTATTATCTTTTATTTTATTGAGTTTATCATCAAGATTCAACATCACCAAACTACCCAGAACCCAAGCCCTGGACAGACCCATGGACCAGGCAATTTGGTTCTCTCAGGAACTAAATTCCCACATTTGCAAGTAAGTGCCCAAGGATTGTGCACATGCTATTCTGAGTGTTTCACAAGACTACTGCACTCTCTGTTCATGTCACAACCCATACCCAGCTCCTGGCTCAATCATCCAGCTCCCAAGACATCTGGGAATGAGCCATGCTCTTCTGGGATGCTTCCAAGACATCCAGGGTGAGCTGTGCTCTTCCAGGACACTTCTGAGATGTGCCATGTTCCAGCTCACATCCATTATGTCTCCTAGCCATTGTTCCATTGTCCTTCATTGTTCTCATTGTCTCGGCTGGGTTGTCTATTACATAATCATGGTACATTATCCTACATAGCATAAATACCCATGTACAGTAGTAGATTCCTCAGTCGGAATATCGAACTCGACATATCCCTCTCATCTTGTGTTCACTGCTGGAAACCCTCACATCTGCTGGCCAGCCTCTGTCCTGGTTAGCTGGTCGACTTCCAGGTTCTGTCCTGGGTCAAAACCCCTTGCTCATCTGAAATAAGGGACACCCAGATGTTGTGTGGTGGTGCAGCTGCCTTTCTGTCAAGCTGAAGCCATGTCCCCACCCCTTCTGGCATGGTCATTACACAATTTCATCCTTGCACCACCTCTTGCTTGTCTCAACATCTATTGGTTGAGCTGCATCTTGGGAGGAGTCAGCAGTGTGGCAAATTGAGCTCAGCATCTTTTTATCTTTATTTTATTTCAAATAACAGACTCTCTATGGACACTTTAGGTGCTATTATGCTTATGTTTTATCCTCAGTTGTCTCTGGGCCATGGTGACATGAGTGTTACAACTTCCATCACATGTCTCAACTTCTATATGGTGTTGGACCACATGACTGCACATGACTATGTCCTCACATGATGTGTCATGTCAGGTGACATCACCTGACTCATCCCAAAGTGGTCTAGATCTATTCCCATTCTATTTCATCTCATCTAGATACATCTGTAGATTCATCTGATCTCTGGATCTGGATCTGATCACAGATCAGATCCCAGATCCACTTGGTTACCTTCATCATTCTTATTGTTCCCAGTCTCCATTTGGGATTCCCTTTGTTCTTTTGTATATATATGACTGCTGTCAGATGCCTAAAGTCCCCAGTTACTCACTCTGGACTTCAGGCAAGTAGTTTATCTTGTATTACCTAATATGACTAGTTACTCACTCTGGACTTCAGAGTCTCATATCTCCTCAGTCCCTTATCCTGAGTTGCTCATCTTTGGCACACTGTTGTCTTGCGTGTTCCCCTACCTGTCCACACTTAACAATGAGAGCATGCATGCACCATTGAGCATTGTTGTACTTGTATATATGTCTATGGACACACAGTAGGAATTGATTTTATTCCCCACTTTTGACTTTACTCTGCACTGAGTAATTGAGCAAGCATGAGTTGAGCCTGAGATATTCTTACCTCATCATCACACTTCTCTCTCTCACAAACTGTCATCCTCCTGATTCACACTCACATACCTTGCTGGTGAGTATTGTCTGGTCTAAATTGTACTGATGTACTCTACAGTTTCTATCTATGCTTTTGTTGACCTTCTCACTCCACAAGTGGTAGATTCCTCCCACCACACTGGTCCTAAGGACCAAGGGTGTTGATTCACTATAAATCCCTCCACAGGAGGAATAACCCCACCCACCCCATTACCTGACACTGGTAGGGTCCCAGTTGAAGCCAAATGCCAGAGGGTTGTGCTTCAGAAAAGACATGAGATCCCAAAAAATTTAGGGAAGTACACCACGTATGAGTTGCAACAGCGCAACAGGATATGTCCACGAGTTTGGATGGGTGCAAGCCCACATGCACAAGTGGGGTTCTCAGGTATATTGAAGCATATGTAGTACTGTGAGCTGCCTTTCTCACCCCACCTCCACCACCTTGTCCTGCTCATCCTCAGTAGCACCCTCTTGCCCTCCCTCTTGCCTTCCACCACCACCACCACCCCTTCTTGCCCCTCCAATACTGCTTGCCCATCCCAACAGCCCTCAAGCATGACAAACAATGCTGAACACAGAGGATTGGCATTGTTGGCACTGGTTCTGTGCCCCACCTGTCTTTACACCCACCCCCTGCTGGTCCCTTTCCACCACTACTGGCTCCTCTCCCTCTTTGGATGCCTCTGGTCCTTTCAAACTGCCCCTAGCATAATGAATGACACCAAACACAGAGGCTCAGCATTGTTCATGGTTGTTCTGCACTCTGTCCACTTGTCCACTCACCCCTGCCTACCTCTCACCTTCCATGACAACAACATCCTCCTCTCACCCTTTAGACACCCCTAGCCCCTCCCAGCTGCCTCCTAGCATGCTGGAATGACACCAAACATGGAGGTTCAGTGTCATTCATGCTGGATCTGTGCCCTGCCTGACTATCCACCCACTCTGCCTGCCTCTTGTCTTCCATGATGACAACATTCTCCTCTGCCCCTTTAGATGCCCCTGGCCCATTCCAACAGTCAGAGAAGATGCCAAATGATGCTGAACATGGAGATTTGGTGTTGTTCACACTCATTCTGTCCCCCATCCACCTTCACACCTACCCTTACCTGCCTCTCACCTTCCACCACCACTTGCTCCTCCTCTCACTCTTTGGACACCCCTGGCCCCTCTCAATAGCACCTGAGCATGCTGAATGACACCAAACATGGGGGTTCAGTGTTGTTCTGGCTGGTTATGTGCCCCTCCTGCCTGCCCACCCATGCCCTCCATAGTTGCTCACCCTCTAAAAAAGTTCACTTTCAGCATGTCATAAAATAGAATAGATATATATTGAGAATAAATATGTATGTCAAGTACATGTTCCAGTAAGCAAAGGCCAAGTCATGAGCATGACTGAGAGAACACTGTTGTCAAGTCACAAAGGCGGTTGTCATTGACTTGTGGAGGCTTCATCAAGTCACACAACATGACAATGAACTGGTGGGGTGGAGTAAGCAATGGCAGGAGGGATCAAGGCCAGTGACACACCATGCTGGGTCTTCTGCTGCTCAGTTCTCCCTTATGGTCCTTCTCTCCATCCAGCTCTTCCATAACCCTCATTGGAGGGCATCACTCAATGCATGGATGATGGGTCTCCAGCTACTCAGGTCTCCCTTTGTTTTCCTCCCTCTCTATTTGGTTCTTCAAAATGTGCCCTAACCCTCATTGGAAGGCACAGGTGCATGGTGTAGGTGTCTATAGTAGAAGACAGAGAGGAGGAATGGTGATAGCAGCAGCAGAAGAAAGAAAGTGATGATGTAGTGCATGATTATGGCCAGCACAAGTCACCTGATCACTTATCTCACTGTCTACAAATGACATAGTATTCACATACTCCACATTATATTTATGGCTACTGTATTTTTCTCCTATATTTTACATTAATTACACAAGTTATTTCATGAGAATTGAATAAGAATTGACAGAGATATGGAATTTCCAAGATGAGGCAACAGCACTCTCAGAAGTCACATGACTGCCTGCTGCAGAAATGCAATCTGCATATCTCCACAACGATGATAGCTACAGCTCTGAAACTTTACACAGCATGAGACGATGTTAAGAGAAGATGATATATAAAGTTTGAAGTCTTCAGGGTCACTGTGGCATGAGATATCACATATTTTACACCTATCAGCTGGCTCTTCTAGCCCTGGTAGGGCATGCATGATAGGGGCTAGTGGAATAGCAGGGTGGGTTCTGGGTGCAGCAGGGGCCTAAAAATGGGTTGGGCAGGTCCAGATATGAATGGTCATAATTGTCATGGCCTCCATGGGGTGCAGGATGGAGCAGGGTGGCCAAAAACATGAAAAATCCAGAGTCTTTTGCATTGTTAATACAAAACAATTGAATATTGAATCAAAACTTAATATTTTGCTGTGAAACTTTGGGGACCTTTGTATCCATAGTGGAGGGTGCTTCATGAATATTTTGAGTATTTATTATGAATTATGGGGTATGCCACACAGTGTGTGCAGCAGGATTTGATGTGCTTCACCCAATTAGGGAATATTTTGATGGCTGCACATCAGTGCATAATTCTGGCTCCCCCTCACATTATTTCGCTTAGCTTTGGCTGAGCAAATTGTTGGGTACATTGATACCTTCCTGTAGACTTTCTTATCTTGTGAAACGGATGGAAACTCATTGAGATATGACAAATGCAAATTTGGCTGCTATAATAATGCATGGTGCAATCATGCATCCTTGGGTGTGTTTAGGCCCATTTAAGTCAGTAAAGAATCATTAAATACATGTCTGAGAGTAATGGAACCATTGATAATTCCAGGGGTTGTCTGGGTGTAGTAGATATAAGGAGGTGTATAGGTACACCAGGAGACCTACTCTAGATACCCCACTAAATGCAGCTCTGAATATCTGAAATCTGGTATGTGAATAGTGCATATTTATTCATGAATTTAACATATTTTATCATAATTTTATATAGCCTGGATGTTGGGTTGTTAACCAATTTCCCATGAGCTAAGATACTCCATTGACATCCAGGATGGGAGATATTGGCACATGTAAGGCCATTATAAATGACAATAAATGTAGAAAAAAAGAACAAGATACTTGTGAGAGCAAGGGAGCATGTCTGTGTAAAGTTATTAAGAGGAGAAGGATGAGGTAGTCCCCCCATCAGTATCTATCTATATACCTACCAAATCCACTTAGTGCACCTATTAAATAGTGTGTTTGAGTCAGAAAAATGTATGTTAGCATACTTCAGCAGTGACAGATGAGGCTCTGATGCCTGGGTGAAATGATATTAGAGAAAGAGCTGAAAATGCGTGAAAAATACAAAAATAATTAAAATGAGTATCTTGGACTTGTTCAAAAATTACCAAACTTTGTATATGAGGACCTATTAGCACCATAAAGAGACTGCAAAAGACAAGATAATATTCTGAGCAGTAGGTGGAAAGATATGTGAAAGGGTACCAGAATGATAGCATCAACATTGTGTTGTTGAGTGAAAACCAGTAATTCCAGTGTAGATGCATGAATAATGCACATTGTACCATAAAAAATAGATACCTGCAAAGCCTCATATATCCCCTATCAAACGGTTAAGGTGTCCCAGTGGTCTGGCACCTGCAAGGGGTAGAGATTTGAGTGTGCTTTCTGGCTATTTTTTTTGCAAATTTCATTGTTCAGGCAATTATGTAATGACCTGAACAGGAGGAGGGACTTGGCCTCAGCATGCTCTTGTGCTGTGCCCCTACACATCATCTGGTTGTCCCCAATTTACTGGAAGGTGCCTTGGTCTTGACAGAGGAGAGACAAGAACAGTCATCCTGGCCAAGGCCCAGGAGACAGAGGATGAACTGAGAGCAAGGGGATGTCAAGGTTGAGATTCAAGCTAGGGAATCCAGTACACTACCTAGGTACTTATACTACTGGGGACAATGGAGGATCTAGGTTATGTAATGAATGCCAGCAGAACAATGACAGAGAACAATGGGAACAATGATGAATGGAATAATGAGGATAATACCCATTGAGAACCCAGAACAATGAACAATGAACAATGAACAATAGAACAATGGGACAATGGACAATGGGTTCAGGAATGGGATGTGACAAATTATGGGAGCATTTTCACAGGTACTGCTGATATTCTGTGGTAGATAAGACTCCATTATATGCCTATCTATTAATGCCCACATGTTTCCATCAGGGGGTGTATAGGAAGGGGCCCAGTGAGGCTGCATTTTTGCATTTTTGAGGTGCAGGGCATTAATTTGGCTGTGCAGCTACCAAAAATGGTCACACTGTCACATGTAAGGTATCTACAGAAAGCTACAATTATTCTACGATTTATAGTATTTTTTAATTCAAGAAGATCAGCCCAGAATTGACTGAAATACACTGGAAATGCTGCCAGCCAAACCCTTATGTGATGCACTTTCTTAATGGGGAATATGCATCAAAACAAGAAACAGCACCATGATATGAGAAGTGTGAGAAGTGTGCAGGGCCATGAGAAATGCAGATGAGAATGAAAAAATGCACCATGATATGAGAACTCTGCAAGAATGAAAAATGTGCGACAATGAGAAGTGTGGGAATGAAAAATGTGTCAAGAAATGAGAAGTGAATTGTGTGATATGATAACTCTTAAAATATGAGAAGAGAAGTAGCTATGAAAAGTGCACCAAAGAATGAAAAGACTTGTAAGACAGGAAAGAGAATGAGAAGTTATGAAAATAATGAGAGAGTGAGCTCCTCATTAGTTGACCTGGTAATATACACAAGCAGTGCTGGTAATTACCAGTAACTTATGATAAAAGTGGCAGACACCAGTCCCTCTGCTCTTGCCCTCTCCCTCTGCCCTGTTGTCTCACCCATCTACCTCTTTTGCCCACCTTGACCATCTCACCCACCTTGCCCACCTTGCCCACCTCATCACCCACCTCACCTATTTTGCCCACCTCAACCCTCTTGCCCCTCTTGCCCTCTTGCCCACCTTGCCCACCTCATCCCTTTCACCCCTTTTGCCCACCTCACCCTTTTGCCCATCTCCCTGCCTCAACTGCCTCACCCTCTTCCCTGCTGTCTCACCCACCTCACCACCTCACCCTCTTCCCTCCTCTCAACCAGCTTGCTCTCTCACCTGCCTCAGCCCCATTGAACACCTGATGATGCCCAACAAGCAACTGGTGGGGTGAACAAGCAAGGGCCCCATGGAGCAGAGGAAGGATGGAGGAGGTGGAGATGACCTGTACAAGCAAATGAGGGGTAAAGGGCACCCAAACAAGCAAGGGAGGAGGGTGCCTGAACTGAGCACACAAGGAGTGGAGGATTTGACAGAGCAAATGAGGGATGGAAGGGACCTGACTGAGCACATGAGGGGGTGGCAGATGCCCCAACCAAGTACAGGAGGGTGGAGGAGGCCCAAATGAGCAATCAAAGGGAGGAGGGGCCTGACTGAGCAGACAAGGCAGTGGAGGAGGCCCCATGACCAGAGGAGGCAGCAGAGACAGAGGGGGAGGGGACTCACCCATCCCCCTGAGCAGAAATGGTGCACTATCACATGCTGTTTCTGCTTGTTTTATCTCTATTTTATAGCAGGTGGCCTGCATTATGTATATTTTTTTTACAATTTAATTGAATGTCCAAATGAACCATCCTAAATATAGATGACATGGTAAAAGCACCAAACATCATCTAAAACACCCCTCCTCAATCCACCCATTCCTGCCTCCTGATGATGAGGGATGTTGGCACAGTGGTGGTGGTAAGTGGTTAAGACACACTTAATTATTTAGCACCTGTCGAGAGGGCTTATATACCTACGTACAAAGTAGCTAGAATATTCTAATAAATACCATACTAAGTAAAATGTCTGTAAGGAAATAATTAGAATAAATGAGAAAGTACGTGACAAGTCGAGGAGTGACTCATCGAGGTGGAATGTCCGAGTACGGACTGCTGGCAGCCCAGCCCATCGATTCCAACACTCCCCCTTACTCAGACAGAATGCTGATCCTGTGGGTAAGATCTTGATGTTGTACCCTAGGTAGTCCCTTTGTAAATAGATCAGCTAGATTGTCCTTTGTGTTGATGTACACGAGATTAAGGGTCTTGTGTTGTACAAGGTTGCGTAGGAAATGAATTGCAATGTCGATATGCTTCGTCCTCACGTGAAATTCGGGATGGTGTGCTATCGCAATTGTGGCTTGATTATCCGAGAAGATGGTCAAAGTATTCTTGAGTGGGAATTCGAGTTCTTTAAATAGTGATCGATGCCAAAGAACTTGCTTTGCCATGTGTGTGGCAGCGACATATTCGGCTTCTGCAGTCAAAAGTGCCATGGTGTGCTGTTTCTTTGAGCTCCATGCAATCATGCCACCAGCCATCATGACTATGTATCTGCTGATCAACTTCTGGTCCATGTCAGATGCCCAATTGGCATCACAATAAAAGTTGAGTTCTTCATTTAGAATTTCGTCTGATCCACCGTAGGTAAGTGCATGATGTTTCGTTCCTTTGAGATAACGGAATACATGTTTCACGGTGGTCCAATGGGTCAGTTTCAGGTTGTGTGTGAACTGCGTGAGCTTATTTACAGCATAAGCTATGTCTGGGCACATTCCGATGGCGAGATATATTAGGGATCCAATGAGAGTTGCATAACTATGCATACTTCTTGGATCAGGCTCCCCCTGTTTGTCGGACTCATCCTCCTCGAGTTCTGGGCCATTTAGCTTGACATTTATGTCCAGCGGTGTCATTACTGTGTTAGCATCTTTGAGTCCAAATTTTGTAAGAAGTTTCTTGATAAAATGTGCTTGGCAAAGCGAAATAAGATGGTTCTCCTGGTGTACTTTGATGCCCAGGAGCATTGAGGGTCGTCCCAACGATTTAACCTCAAATTTGGTGTGTAGTTCTTCTTCTACATGGTCGTTTAGGCTGTCAGAGGTCAAAATCGAAATAAAGTCATCGACCCATATGAGCAGGATCGTGAATTCATCACCATTTCGACGAATATAACAGCAGTAGTCAGTCTTGAGTTGAATAAACCCCATTTCTGTGAGCGCTTTATTCAACTCGTGGTTCCAAACATTTCTGGCCTGTTTGAGTCCATAAAGTGAGCAAATTAAAAGGCATACAAAGCCTGTATCATTGCCATAGCATGGCAGCTGCATCATATAAATGGTTTTGGCTAAGCACCTGTGCAAATAGGCGCCCTTCACGTTGAGTTGCCGTAGCTTTAAATTGTGGACAGCCGCAAAAGCGAGGATGGTGCAAAGTGTTTCAAATCACATTACTGGTGTGAATGTGCCATCCTCATCGTAATCTGTGCCTGGTTTCTGAGAGAAACCTTGTGCTACAAGTCTTGCCTTGTATTTGACGATGTTTCCATGCTCATCTCGCTTTTTGGTAAAGACCCATTTGCATCCTATGGCTTTTCTCCCTTCTGGTAATTTTACCTTCTTCCAGGTTTTCATTGCTCTCAGAGTAGCCATTTCTTTGTCCATAGCTGCCTTCCATTGAGGAGCTTTGCTTCCTGCAAGTGCTTCCTCTGGAGTTCTTGGTAAGTCTGATTCTTGAGCTGAATTTGAGAATTCTGCTTCTTCCAATAATGCCTCCCATAGCTTTTCTACAGCTATGTTGGCTTGTTCTTTTGCCTTGGACTTTGCTTTAGATGACTCTGTGGGTCTACAGACATCAGGAGGTGGTGAGGGAGTTGGAGTATAATGAAGATCTAATGATTTTCTTGCTGCAGGCTTCCTTGCATCAGGATTATTGAGTTTCTTGTAGTCAATATCCTTGTCTCTGGGTTGCAGCTGTCGTTTATCTTCATCTGAATAATGCCCCTCATTATCTGAATCATCCACCTCAATTATCTTGGGCTCCCCGAGCTGTTTCTGCAGTTTCTTGGGTTGTTTATGTGGTGCTGTTTCCATATTTGGCTCAGTTTGCGAGTCCAGAATCATTCTTGACTCCCCCTCGGGCCGTAAACTGGGAATTTTCGTGTCGAATGGATCTTTCCATGGCTCTTTGTTCTCGTTAAAGATGAAATTACAGGATACTTTGATGTTCCAGCGCTGTGGGTCATAATATCTAATTGACTTTGAACCATCATTGAAGCCCACAAGAATCATTTTCTTTGATCTTGGCTTCAATTTTGATAAGTTTTCAGTTTCGTTGAGTACCCACACATCAGATCTGAATTCCCATAAGTGAGAAACATTAGGTTTCGACTTGTGCCATGCCTTGTAAGGGGTTTTCCCTTTAAGCGCCTGTGTTGGCACCTGATTGTGAAGATAATTCGCGTGTGCCACCGCTTCGTCCCACAGAAATAAAGGCATATTTTTGGCAATTAGCATCGCACATGCTAATTCCAACATGGTGCAGTTGAATCTTTCTGCAACTCCATTCTGGGCTGACGAGTAGGGTGCCATGGGTTCAAGTTCTATCCCATGCTCTGCTGCCCAATCCTTCACACGTGATTCACAAATTCACACCTGTTGTCAAATCTTATCCACCAGGGATAGCACCCAAATTGGCGCTCTACCTTCATGCAATGTTCCTTGATGCGCAAGAAGGCTTCTGTCTTGTCCTTTAAAAATAGGACACAACTATATCGGGTCATGTCATCCATGAACGAGATGTAATATTTAAATCCTCCAATTGACTTTACTCCTGCAGGTCCCTACACATCTGACATTACCCACTCTCCTGGGGTCTCAGAGCGATGTGTGGCCTCCTGTGGAAAAGCCTGGTGAGCTTGTTTGGCTTGAATACAAGCTTCACATGATGGTGATGGGATTGAACTCTGGTCCACGGACATGCCATTGACCAGTGCTTCTCGTTCTAATTTTTGCAATGATGAGATCGCGATGTGCCCAAATCTTTGGTGCCATTGATCCCAGGTGACACTACGGGCATTCATACATAAAATCAATGTCTAAATCTCATTTTTAAGGCAGTTATATCTGGAATAAAAAAACACCCGGAAGCATTGAGGAAATGGCATGATTATTAGAAATAAGGATCACAATGTGGGCGCACATGATATGACAGATATATACCGATGGTATTTCAAATATCCGCACATCCCCACCTGTCGCTACCATTACGGTTAATAAACCTATTAGGATTGTCATACAAGCAATGTCAACTTGCTGAAGATATGTTTGATCGAGGCATCCCCATATATCCAGATCGGACATCTCAATTACTTTCCGTTAGCACAAAACTATCATACAAGGAAACTCGCATAAGGGTAATAATAGTTAGTATGTACATTATAGCAATGTGAGATTTGTAGGCAGACGCGAAAAGGACGAAGTAAATATGTTACAGTCAAGAGCTATTAGCAAAAGGTGCAGTTGTCAATCGTGAATGGTGAGCCATCGACCTCAAAAATCTGAGGTGCGATTCGGTCCAAGAAATAAGGCTAGGATGGTTTGGCGGTACGGAAATGCAGGGGCCTGAGCCGGTCGGTAGTGTCGACTGCGACGTAGGGGAGTAATAAGCAGGAGGACGAGGACGAGGAAAGGGAAAGCTAGACATACCGTTCAGATTAGCACAATCCTGTTCATCATGTCGATGAAACGACGCTCCTTCCACTTCCGGGACCTTTCGAACATGCCATACTTGAACGTTGCCACCTTCTTATGTCTTCTGTCAAACGCGTGAAGGCCGCTGAGATAATCCTGGAATACATGGGTGGCAAAAATGCGGGCGGTGTAGTGGGGAATTGAGCACGTCTTCGATTTGCCAGCAACCGTGCTAAAACAACGACTGTGAGTACATCGATCAAGGGGTTAGAATTGCACTGACGTACCGCGTACAGACGACAAAAACCTCATCCACGCGCCTGCCACAGCGCTTACGGATCGCCTTTCTCAGAGACGTAGTCGCGAATGCGTCCTGGATGGCCAGCTTCAAGGCCCCGAGGTCCAAGTGCCCATCTCGTGCTCGATCTTCCAAGATGTAGACAGAGAAACGTATCCCAGACATGACCAAAACTTCAGGTGGTGGTAGACGGCTACTGATGAAAGGGAAATCAAGTGGTCGGCATCGAAGTGAAAAAACAGTGGTCAGTATTGAGACTGACCAAACGAACCCAAAGAATGTTACATAAATCCTCAAGTTCCCGCACCAGCACCTCTCGTTTATAGAACAACTCCCAACACGAGATTCCACGCATCCAGAAGTCGGCTCAGACATACTTCAGCTCAGATTCCTATTCCCTTGGGCCATCGACGTCAGCATACGCAAACGCATTCGCGACGTCCTGCCCCCGTGCAACTTGGCCACTGTGGTACTGGTATGAAGGAGGAGGAATGTAAGGTTGTAGAGAAGAGGATGTATGGGCGATTAGGGCATCGGAGGTGAGGTGTTTTGGTGGGTCGTGCCGGTGAGAGGAGGAGGAAGGCGTGGAGAAGGGGAATAGCGATCCGGAGAATGGGGAAGGCAAGTGGGAGCTAGAGTCCATGGCGATAGAGGGTCGGAGCACGTTCGCCTCGTCGCGCGTGCTAGTACGGCTGTTGAGGAGCATGGCGCCCACCAACTCGTGTGGACAGCCATGTCCGCTACATTTCTATATCAAACACTGTATTTTTACAGGCTAGCCTCATAGATCCAGACTGGCAACAGCCAGATAACCAAAAGTTGCTGGGCCACCAAGTCGGCCAATTATACAGACTCTTGTGTTTGGTGTGTAACCCAGCTGATCAAGTTCGTCAATGAGAGGTGACACTAAATAAAGCAGGTAAGAAGAAGGAAGGAGTGCGCTGCGGCCAGAATCATGTACAACATCCCTCTGGACCTGCGATTGCCAGGGTAAAATGCGTGAAGGGCTTTCAGGCTCTCCTTCGCTCACCAACACGGTTCTTCCCTTTGCCACGTCCATGGCCGGAGATGCCCTTCCAGAGAGGCTGTATGGTCAGCAGGACGGTTCTGGAATCTTCAAGCCGTTTAATCCTCAACGTATGAAAACTGGATTTGATTCCTAGCAAGAAATAAATACGAGGTGTCGAAAGGAAGAAAACCAGATACCCAAGGCATAACACTAATTCGAGTTTTTCGTGCGCCCATTCTCCTCAGTTATACTAACTAAATACAACCTAAAGTCTTAAGAATAACTAACAACAAACTACTAAACTATAATAACAACTTAAACTACAGAGAGTTACTAAAAAAAAACGTAATACTAAACAACTTACTAAAAACGTAATAAAAAAAATCTCTATGAAACACACTTCTTAACTACTAACTATTCTATAGTAAAACTGAAAATCTAACAAAAAAAACTATACTAAACTATAAACTAACAACTACTACCCATAATACTATATAATCTATAATTCTATAAAACTACTAAAAAAACTGTGGCTGTCTTACCTGTTCCCGGGTAACGCCAGAATATCTGAAAATATCTTCTCCATTCACTTCCACAGCTCTCCATCATTCGGGACGTGGCGGAAAACTCACACNGGTCCCATTTTAATATTTTCGTTGTTTTTCGCGCATTTTCCACTATTCCATCACCATTTCACCCAGGCATCGTGCCTACCCGTCACTACTGGAATATGCTACATACCTTCCCCTGACCGGACGCACCATTGACATGGGTCGATATGCAGTTTGGTATAGGTATTTACTGATAACTGAATTGTGGGGGATTTTACCTCCTCCTTCTCCTTTCATTAACTTTACCAGCTCATCCCCTTGCCCTCGCGTTCTTGTCTGTATCTCTCTATTTTGTATTTATCATGATTTCCATTGCAATCTCCCCATCCTTGGAGGCCAAATAGGAATATCTATCTCCTGTACACGTCAATACCCACCTTCAAGGCATATAAATTTGATAAAAATCGTTAAATTCAATGAATAAATGTAACATTTATATCACGGTACCACTTTCGGCTGTCGAGCGGCGTTTAGTAGGGGTATCTGCAGTGGGTCTCCTGGTGTATCCTATACACCCTAGATCTACTCACCGGGACAGCCCCTGGCATTTATCATGATTCCATCACTCTCAGACATGTTTTTCTTATTTTTGGCTGATAAAATGGCCTAACATGGCCCAGGGGATGCCATGGGTGCATCATGCACCTTAGTAGCCAAAATCGCTTTTGCATATCTCAACGAGTTCATCACCCGTTTCACACCCAATGAGATGGTCTACAGGAAGAGTATTCAATGTACCCCACATTTCGCTCAGCCCAAGCTAAAGCGAAATAATGCGAGGGGGAAGCCGGAAATCCGCATGGATGTGCAGGATGTGCCTTATTTGGAAAAGCTCGCCTAATTGGAGAACCGCTCAAAACCCGCCGTGCCCGCTTTCCCTCGCGGTGTGGCGATCCCTCAGATCTAGATACGAATCCCCCAATCTATAAAGATAAAATTTTGAAGCACCCTCTACTAGATACTATGTCCCAAAGTTTCCACGCCGAAATATAAGTTTTCGTACCTTGATATTGAATTGTTTTGTCATTAAAATCGCAAAAGCTCGTGCTTTTTTCGGTTTTTTGCCTTTACGGCCCCGCCGCCCCATCCCACCCCAGGATGCATGATAATTATAGCATTCAATCCGGACCCGCCCAACCATTTTTAGGCCCCGCCGCACCCCAGGGCACCCACAGTGCTCGGCACTGTTCCCTGCATTGTTTTGTGGTGTTGATCGGTCCTGCCCCAGACCGCAGCCCGGAACACCTGGCAAGGGCCATCCAATGAACTCCGGATAGGGTGGGCTGTAAATAAATAATTGCTGTTGCGAACACGATGGACCTTCCGGAGCGTGTTATGACTGGTCGCGTGAGGAGTCGACTAGGTATGATATCTGATTATCCTTCCTGGTTCCTGGTCTACCTTTCGTTGAGCCTTGTTGTCCAGGGATGATTCGCGTCAACTTGCAGCCCTACACTCGAGAGCAGCTGGAGAAGATCGTTGAAGGCAAGGTTGGCGAGTGCGAAAGAGGGGCTCGAGGATGAAGAAGGCGCGAGCCATGTCATTATTGCTCCCGACGTCATCAAGTTCGCCTCCATGACCGTCAGTCGAATAACGGGCGACGCTCGGCGGGTATCGGATATCTGCAGGTTTGTCTCAAACTCGCCAATCGGTTGAAGCTTTGATTTGCTCATTGATGTTGACAGACGTGCTGTCGAACTCATGGAACCAACCAAAGGAACCATGAAAGCACCCCATGTCAGAGAGGTTGTCAACACGATGCAGAATAGCCCTACAGCTGCCTATCTGTGCGATCTGAGCTTCCACGAGCGGCTGATGCTCACCTCTCTGATCAAAGTGTGTCAAGCGGGAGGGCGTAGAGGAGATTAAATGGAGTGAGGAGGTCAGTGTTTCCTTCCCAGTGAAACACTCCGCCTTGCCTATCGACTAATCCAATGGCAGGTCGAGTATCAACATCTGACGTACGTGGACTCACTCGCTTCGGAAGATGACCCAAAACGAAAGCCAACACCGGATGAACTGACGATGGTACTCGACTCGCTCGTCGCCCCGAGAGTGGTGGTTGTCGAAGATGGCACAGCGGTGGCTAGGAAACCTCCAGGCGAGCGAAGGCTGCTCCTGAGCAGGGCGAAGTGGGGCGTGTGTTAGGAGGCGTCGGTGGGCAACGGTGGAAGGCAGTCTTGAGCAACTGATGATAGACGATGTCGATTGGAGATCATCCTCAGCATTGAGTTGTCTTTGTATCTGGATGTGTTATCTCGCTTTCTTGTGTTAATCGTTGTTGTATCTTAGATCAAACATATCATTACTTGACGGGGATGTCTCTCAGAATGCAAGCTGTGGTGTATTCTACTTAGTCCATGACCTCCGGCCTCTACGTTCGCCTTGACGACCTTGCCCTACCCCGATTCTTTCTTGGGCTACGACGACTTTGAAATGCTTGTCAGCAAATCATGCTGGCAGTAGTAAATGGATAAGCTCACTGTGGCCTTCGAATTCCAGTCACCCATCCATTGTGCTGCTGTGATTGGAGGCGGCGATTGCGATGCGCTGTTTTGACCGCCTTCATGATCGGCGAGGTCATAAAACCCTTTGTCTTGCTCGAGGCATTAGGGTTGAAGAAGAAATTTTTTGGCGACCTGCTTTAAGACGTGCCCCACAGTGCGCACGACTTCCCCTCGTTCCTCAAGGACACTCCGGTCTTGCATGCCTCGGGACACTACGAGGGCAGGTCTGTAGTAAGTGGAATGTGCTGTTAATAGCTTCGTCAACGACGAAATTGCTAAGATGTTATGATGTTCGATGGTGCCGACGCTGACGAGGAGAACAGCAAGGTTCCTCAGCGCCGGCGAAGTATCGTCACTTCAGGAAGAAAACGACGAGAATGCCCCCGTGCAGCCCCTAAGAAGAACGGAGTGCCGGGACGCGAAGCTTATTGGACTGGATAGCGTCAAGAGAACAGGGATGTCATTTCATTCATCTACTTCCATCGGAGGGCCATCATCCACTGGTAAATCAAATTCATACATTAACTGGCATTAGGAAATTGCAAATCAGTAGAGAACATAAATTTCAACCAATGGCTTACCCTGTCTACCTGCAAGACATGAATCATGCCTCCTAGTTCCTCTGCAGGCTCAGCATATGGCATCACTGTGAGAGCGAAGTGCGAGATAATCTGAGAAACGTGCACAACACGTGGAATTCTGTCCTTTCCGTGACACAGAAATCCACCAAACAGGCCATATCGAGTATAGGGCTCTGAGGATTGAGCATCGACAGGGATCAGTTCGTGCAAGCAAATGAATGCTTCATTGACTTGGCCGCCTCGTTCGTCAAGGAATGTATACTGAAAAATATGATCAATGATGCCTGCTTGCTGGGCATGGGCAGACGTTTCTTCATCAGAATGAACAAAGATGACAGAGCTATTTTTGAAAGTTGAACCGGTGCAAATCCCGTAACAAACTCCAGAACATGATATTTCCTTGAAGAAGTTGCCTAAAGAGGGGATATGATGATTGCCGTCCATAAATTGTTCACAGAAGAGATTAAAGAAGGGCTGTGGAATCTCTTGCCACATAGGTCGCGAGCGTGGAGAAAATGTAGGAAGGCTAGGGTCCAAGATGCTCGCGAGCCTATACCCTCGTGCATCCTCTTTGTCGATTTGCTCCAGTGTCTTAATCATGTCATCCATCAGGTGCCGTACATCCTCATTGCTTGAAAGGATAGCGCGGACATTTGCACTCCGAGCAGATGTCCTAAGGAGTGTAGCTTCTAATTCACCTACAACATCATTTCAGGCTCCATAGCAGTAAAACTCGGTGTGTGGGTACACACCTATCTTGCGATTGGTATTTGCTTGATGGAAGAAATTGATGTAGCGCTCATAATGCGGCCCACTATGAGAATGATTTGGACCGAATGCTGCGAGCATATCTTGCACATGCAGGGCAGCATGATGGCTGGGCTTTAGGTGCTGATCAGGGTAAAGTTGATGAATACTTGAGACATAACGCTCAATGTGAAAAGCATATGCTTCTATCTGGCTGGGGGAGGACAACCTCATGTTTGCTATCCTGACAGCAGCAACAAGATCCATGAAGTGATCCAGTAACTCCCTCTTTCGACCTGTGTCATGACCCCACAGACGAATCAAGGTGATAGGCAGGTGAATTGTGCAGATAACCCTCCAGTTATCAGCACTCAGTTTACCTCTCTCTGTAGTGCCCCAATTGGGTGGTGCAGGTGTTATCCAAGTTGGAAGACGTGTAAGTGCCATATCTCCCCAAATTGCCTCCATTACATCAGATCCTAGGATGGCACGGTGTACTGGAGGACGATCCTGCGGAATGTGGGATATGAGATACTCGTGCTTATCCGAGTCTTCTTCAATCTTCAATAAGCCATAAGGAGGGAGAATCATGACCATACAAGATCATATCACTTACAGTGTTCACGATCAAGTCGAATAAAAGACGTTTTCCAGACTTTTTGCCTTTGCTGTCCTTTTGCGGTCGTTCGAGCTGCAGAATATCACAAATATAAGAAAAAATCGCCTCCGAACCCTGAGTATAAGCTTTGTGGTGGGAGTTTGCACGATCTTCTACACTTGTAAGATGCCGAATTATACAGGAAACAAGGCCTTGATTGAGGTTATCTGGGGCATCGAGAGATGATGCCTCTGGGGTTTCGGAAGGTCCGAGGTCATCTTCTTCATCATCTGGCTCCTCCATTGGCTGAGTTAGAGCAATTTCTTTGAAGCCAGTGTGCTGCCGCTGTCAAATGAACAATGAGAAAAGCCAGAGAATCAAATTCTCAATATGATTCTTACCCATGCTAGTATGTTGTTTGCAAGTATCCACTTGGTCCCGACAACAAGCCCAAATGTGTCTCTATAGATCTTATTATCAACACAGATTGCATATAGCACTCGACGTGGCTCTTTAAGTAGATCTTCCAGAAGAGATGGGGGATTGTTGTTGATGAGCTTCAATGCTCGTTTCAGTGAAGCACGGTGTTCCGATGTTGAAAGACCAGTGTGGCGCGGAGGAGACGGCACAATGGAGGATCCGTCTCCACCTTTGTGTGTGATATCAATTTGAAATAACGTCCTGCAGTGGTTCTGAAAAAGATTCAAATCCAGGGCGTGCATGGTGTCAATGACTGTGAACCGAATGGGGTCCCAATAGGGAAGGTCGTGGAGTGGAGACCATCGGACACCACATGCATCGAAAACAACTTGTCGTACTTTCTCATTCGGAGCATCACGCCACAAAGAAGAGAAGTGGCGTATGTGGGTAATCTCCTTTGCAGGCCATTTCGCTCGGTCATGCACATCGATGTCATCAATATCAAGCTCGCAAAATGTACAAAAGTTGTGTGAAGTTGGAGCACCGAGACCAATGACCTGGCGCACACCCAACATATCACAGACAACTGGCACCAGCATTGCCCGGAAGAGCTGACCCAAAACTTCTCGGTATGTCCGGGAGAAGAAAACCCCTTGCGTGTAGAACTCAAGTAGATCCGCAACAAGAAGCTCGAGGTAGGGGTAGATATCTTCTTTGGACGGCTTTTGTGGACCAGGGATGACACCCGCAACGTACATATTTTCGTGAAGGTATCGTAGATGTTGAGGCAAGTTCAACAGAACCATCCATATGCCAGTAGATGATACTGTCTGCTTCGCTGTCTTGTTGTAAAACGGGTTGAAGCTGTCCACGGAAAGACTGAAAACCAGCCGTCCTTCACCAATCGGAGGCGGAAAAAATGGTGCACCATTGGCATCTTTCAGTGTTTGAAAAACAGGCGATGCCCATATGTCATCTATAGGGGCATTAGGGCCGTCAGGTGGGATGGGCTGCCTATCCAGCATCTCCTCGATGCCTCTTCGTGACAGAAGTCGGCCAACCCAGGACTTCAAGTCTTGATGGATATATTTGCGAACTGGCACCAATAGAGGTCGATTGCCCGTGTTGCAGTTTTTCCACAGCTCCGTATTGCATATTGGGCTTTCCAGCGTGCGACTCTGGGTGCAATGCGTAATGAAGGGTTCATCGAGGTTATCAGGGCTGTCGCCGGGGTTGAACGGATAAAGATGATGGCATGACGGGCAGCATATGTATTGGCGCATTACGGGGTCGATGTTGAACATACGTCGTGCTGTTCGGGGGTCTTTGGGAATAGTCGTCGGAAGCAACATCGAGTTGGCGCTGAATAAGAGACTCCTCAGCGCCGCCAACTGGACACGAAGGGCCCGACGAGGAGTGAAGTAAATATTTTCCATCACAATTGACAGAATGTTGGCCGCCTTCGCAGGTGAGTTGTGTGGGCCGAAGTCCATAAAATATGCTTCTGAGAACAGCAAATTTATTTAAGTATCACTTTCGTACAATCGGAATCGTACTTACCTGTATTCACATATGCACGGCTAGCATCTCCGCCGCCACGTTGCTGGGCCCATTGGACTTCTTTCTCTCGACCCAAGCGAATTAGGTCTCTCCGAATGAGTTCAAACACTGTATCTGCGTTAGGCTGGTTAGCAAGGTTCTCTTGGATCATCCTGGCCAATTCGCATAGCCGATGCTCTATCGAGAGAAACGCTTGATTCTGGTGATGGCCTGTCAAGGCATGAGTTCCTTGATTGGGAAGGAAGATGTCTTCGTCGTTGACGGGCCAAGTAAATGGGCCACTCATGGCCGCGGCGTTGACAAAGACTAACGGGCGGGTTGCAGTGGTGGCTGGTAATCCCTCGAGCACGCCCAATTCAGCCTTAATAATCTCTAGCCAGGCAGAGTGTTGTCCAGGTGGCAACGTTGGATGAGCACCCATCAGGCGAATCGACGACCTCATTGCCCGTCTTCTGTCGTCAGCACTGTGATTGTCACGTGTGCGGTGTGGAACATGTTTCCCTTCTCCCTCGTACTGCCCTGTCAATCGATTGTATGTCAAGCAGTGAGATTTGCACCTGCAAATGCAGTCAAATCCTCTTTGACGCTGAGTTGTGGAACGCTCCATGGTGGATAAAGGCAAGATGACATCGATGGAAAGTATACGTGGGTAATAAAAAAGTACATGTGACAGAAAATCCGGGAAACCCCACTCAGTCAGACATCCTGACGTCTGCATCCTGAACTCCCTCCTCAACAGAATCAACTACACCAGATGCAGCTATCGCCAGCAGCTTCTTGACCCTGCTGGTGTTGGCGTTTCTGTTCTTCAACATCTGGCTCCTCTGGACCCAGTTCGGCTTTCCATCAGGCCGAAAGATTAGAAAGTGTTGAGTGGAGGTGGGATGTGGCATTGGCTCATTACCAACGAAATCATTGCGGTAATAGCTAATGTCCTTCCAAAAGAGTACCAGCTGCCCATCCGCATTGACTTCCGTGAGTGCAAGCCATGCTTGCCAGGAGGCTTCAGCCTTGTTCCAATGGATGTAGATATCAGCGAATTTGATTGGATTGCTTGCTTTGTGAAACGACGGTATCTCCAGGGCGTGGTCAGCTTCTGAATTCCAGAAACGGGTTTTACCAACACCCGACTTATGTTCGCCATATCTCGGGTTATCGGGGGTGCCTTCTAGGCTTCCCTGCTTCTCAAACGACACAGACGCGCTAACCTAGATAACCAAAGGTAGGTAAACTGTCTCTATCCGTTGTTTCGAAGGAAGGAAAGGACTGACAGATGCCTTCGTTAGGAGATTGAAGGCCTTGGCACTCAGCCCTGCTCGTGCGGTGGATGCAGATTCCTCTTGCTTGTCTAGGTGCCATGGGGAGCTGTTAAACTGCGACGGAAGGGTTCGAAAAGGCTTATCTGACATGTTACTACGCATGTTAATGAAAATTAAATCAAACTACGTACAATTGGCTCACAAGAAGTGTTAAAAAGCTTTCGTCGAACAGAAGGCCTGGAGCCGCGATAACAAATCAATTCGCGAGACAACTAGGCATTCAACTAGCTTACTCGGCACTGCGAGGGCGAGGCGGGGGGTAGCTGTGTGCTCTACGAACTCGGTAAGTGGGGAGTTAACTAGATGTCCATAGTAGAAAATATACCCTGAATTGTGCGAACGCGATGGCGCAGGAGGAGGAATCACAGCTGGTCGACTGTATCAAAGTCAATTTTAGATTGGAAGTGTGGTATCAAAGAGCCACTCACGAAGATGAACTGACAGGAGTCTTCGGACGAGCGGGTGTGTAGACGTATGACAGGTTCCTGGCATTAAGTAAGTAGATGCACTAATTGGCAAAATTTTGATATTTACACACATGTTGAGCACATCAGTATCCAAAGGATCGAATAATATCTTACAGCACCCCTGGATGATCGGTTCGAGTTCACCAACAAGAGACGAAGCCCATTTTTTTAAGGCCACAGCAAGCTCCGTGCGGTTGGTGCATGCCATGACACCCGTTGTGAATTTGTCCAATGCCTTTTGGTCGGGTGGAGACACGAAATGCGGTCGCATGAATGATACCAGCGCAATCGAATGCACACCTTTTTCGCCCATTGCATGCCTCTGCTCTGCGGTGCGTTCCGGCTTTGGTGTTTGCTCCACTGATGGCATTGCTGGTCTGTGGCAGGTGAATGAGTTTAGTCTACTGGCAAAGGCTTTGGACCAACCTAGCAGAATTTGCAGGGATGTGGTAAGGGCGTCCCGTGCCAGCCAACATAGATGAGGGTCTATGGAGATTGAGTACACAGTGTGTCAGCCAGAGCGACAACAAACGTACCGCATTGTCGGACTGTAGTCCCAGACATTGGGATTGGATGGCGAACTATTACATTGCCGCCTTTTAGTACAACTCGGCGGTATCCAAGCGAGATCACATACACAGGGAGCGGTATATCAGCAGCGCGAGACTGCAGCTGTGCTGACTGTGTCGGTGGCTGGAATTGACCTGGTGAGCGAGATGTTGTGGCGGCAAAACTGACGTGCGGCGGCTGGATAGGCGGTTGGGATTGACCTGGAGAATAAGATGTTGCAGCTCCAAAACTGGTTTGTGACGGTTGAGGTTTCTCGGCAGCATGAGACTGGGGCAACGACGATTGGATCGGCATTTGGGATTGACCCAATGAACGGGACGGTGTGGCTCCGGAATCGGTGTTCGACGGTTGAAGAGGTGGGGCATGAACACTTTGAGCGTGTTCTCGGGCTGTCGTATGATGGCTAGATAGCGAGTGAGTCATGTTCTTTTCGTTGATGCACAAGACACACACCTGCCAGCAGGCTGGCCAAAGACATCTGGAGAGTATCGCATCGGTTGCTTCCCAAGGGCAACCTGACCAAACAACTCGCTTTTGTCAAGGTTGAGTGGGGAGACGCGAGGATAAAGAGGTCGAGCATCCAATGAACCAGTCGTTGAAGGAGGTGTTCTACGACGCGCAGGGCCAGCATTTCTCGGTGTACGCTCAGAAAGACCCTGTGGTCCCCTGTGGAGCATACAGAAAGAACTGAGTCCCTTTGAACGAATTATGGCATTTGGAAAGGACATACCGGGTCTGAGGGCTATACAAAGATTGCGCGGGTGTGCTGCTGGGACTCTGCTCAGTGCGGCCCGTGTTCTGTTTCGGATGAATAGGCACAGGGGCAGCGAGGACTACGCTTCCAGGGCTCGCCGAACGTTCAGTATATGATCTATTGGAGTGGTTCCGCTGAGAAACAGCACGAGGTATCGGAGGATACGCCTCAGGAGGGGCGACATTGGGGGCTATCAAGTTAAAGCCATCCACAAATTGTGCGCTCAAAAGCTAATCCCATTGTCAAAACTGGTGGTAAGTCTGAAGAAGTCAAAGGCACATACATCGACGTCAGGGTAGGCTTTGTATTGAGGAAATCTTTTTGCTTGAGAGTTGGGCAAAGGCTTCATCTTGACGCTGGGCACGTCCTTCTCGGAGGATCTGGTGTACATGTTGCTCATGGTGGTAGAGGAGAAGGTCGACGGTTGGTGAAAGATAATCAATTCCCCCTAGAGTTGAGATCTCCAGGATAGGGAAAACCGGACCTGGTTTGTGGTCTGACAGTAAAGACCTCTCTGCAGGAAGTCATGGGGCCGCCGCAACACACTGCGAGGGTCTGAACGGGGCAAAACCCAGGTTCCTCGGGAACAATCAGGCGACGGCAATGGATGGGCAAGGCCCTAAACATTGTGCAGGCTGAAGGTTGAAGGACACCGATACAGTGCACGGGCATAGCCCTGGGCATTGCAGGTTCCTCTAACGAAGCGGAGCCCGGCTCGCAGGTTGGCAGTCTGGGGTGGTTGAGACCCGGTGGTTTAACTTTGATGACGTTGCAATCGTTCCCACGGGTGAGAATCAACACGATAAGATTATCATAACTAGATTGACGCGTTCATAGATTGAAATTGGGTACATCAACATAGTACAAGTAGCAGAAAACGAGAGTATGTAAGATGAAGGAACTACTGGCCAACCTGGTGCCATTTAAAGTCAAAATTCCTGTCGGGATTCTCAAAAAGGAAAGGGGAAAAAAGCCGAGACGCTTACCAACAACTGACTTGGCATACGGCCTCCGAACCGTCGAATCTCCAAACTTTTACTCATAAACCTGCAGGGCAGAATTTAGCACAAGATCTGTCAAAAAATAAGACAGCCACTCACACCAGCACGGCCGTTTTGATTAACGTCTTTGGGCCCATTTTGGACAGGAAATAAACGTATTGACCAAGGGGGAACAAGGCTATCTCGCCCCGCCAAAGTATGTTGGGACCAACGCCGTTAAAAGCTGTGCTGAGGTTGAGGCTTTGGTCGTAGTATCCTATGACTAGGTACCGGTATGCACCCAGATTAACAATTGTAGAGTGAACTGGGACTTTGTTGGGATTCGAAAACCAGCCGCGAGTGCTGATGGTGGGCATAGCATCGGTCTCTGGATCGAATGTTGCCGGGAAATCCCTGATGAGGTGGCGGACCCCAAGCATGGGGTAAAAAATACCGGTGACTTTCATGGCAAGGGGCTAAAGCGACAATGGATTTCAGGAATTACTAGCAGAGATAATAAAACGTACGTCCGGAAGAGTGCGTGTGCTCGTCACGGAGGAAGAGGAACCGTTCTGGATAAGAGTGAGTGCGTCAATGATGTGCAGCTAATGAAGATGCCTACACGTACACGGACGAGACGGCGGCACTCTGGTGTGCGGCGTGCGCGAGTCTGAACAATCATGTCTACTGTTTGTGGGGTTGGTGCTCGAGGAACAGGGCGGTGCTCTGATAAAGAAATGGGGGTTTCTCGTCCGTCTTATATACGGTTCGGTGCCCACCATGAGTTTTTATGGAACGACAAATACGAGCCCAGTGACGCCAGAAGTCCAGAGAACGCGACCTGTGCGATGCCTACGCAGGTGACCACACCAATTGTAGGTTCATCCACGCATGTCAATCGGCAATGGGCCAAGTAAACACGAAACCTTTGTTACGGTACCCGAGCGACTTTTCGAGAAGGACTGCAACAGGACGGAATGCCGTATATGGATAGCTGTCAATGGTCTTTGGAATACAAGCGACATGACGTTTAAGCGAATACTTGTGTCGAGGATATTCGAAACCGCCTTGACATAAATTGACAGCGGGTGGCTTCTATCGATGGTATTCCAAATAAAATAGACAGCTGCTGATGCAAACTGTCACGAAAGCCCCATGCAGCGATTATTCCACCCACCAAAGGTCGATGGTGCTGTTGCAGCCCTCCTCAGAGGTCGAGATCGGAAGTTGCGTCATATGGTTCTTGATCTACCTGACTATTCTGGAGGTACACTCATTCGTATAGATCTAGAGTTTCTTGAGCATGCAGCTTTGCACGCCCAAGAGGACAGCCCGCCACCCGTCTTAACCCTAGTCCACCATCGAGTCCTAGCATATGCCTGCACCTCCGTCCTTTACTCGCTGCTTCGATGGTTCTTCATCGCTCAGGGAGGCCGACCGTTGGGATGTATCGACCAATGGCCATGTGATGGCGCTATCCAACGACGGTACTATGGTGGCTGTCGGAGGCGATAACGGGACACTAGAGGTGTGACTATACTTACTGCAACCCCTTCGTTAATCACTGAAGTAGGCAGCGATTTAGATTCGAAAGCGAGCTCATGGCTCCTCGCACTGGGAACGTGCCCACTTTTACGGGCGTGTGGGGCAGATTCGAGCGCTCGACTGGCATCCATCGTCAATGATTCTGTGTGCGGCTTCCGACCAAGGCAACATCTATCAAATTACATTTTTTAGGAATGGGGTCAGTCTTTTCAGGGCTCGACTATAGGGAACATGTACTCACCATTGTAACTGTAGACGGACCGCGTCACTCACGACACCGTTGAGGGACATGTTGATGCAGTGAAATATAATCATAACGGCAGTCAGCTGGCTCTGGCCTACATAGGAGAGGAGGATTACATCGTTGCGGTTGTGGACGACCCCTTTGCGGAAGGTAAGCTGTGGCGCCCATTTCGTGTCAACCATCATTTACTTCGTATAGGTAATGGGAAGCTCGGACTGCCTGTCCCAATTGCGCATAAAGTGAAGTCAGATGGCCGAGACATTTACAGGATACCTTGCGTCCGAGAAATGAGGTTCCTAAATGAGATTCTAATTACAGTCTTTTTCAGATATGTGGGGATATAGTGAGTACATTTACCAACGTGCTTACGAATTCTTAAAACTTAAAACGCAGCGGCCTTTGCACGAGGACGTATGAAAGGCTTTGGGAAATACAGCGACGACCAGGGGATTCCAAGTGGGTGCAATCTTCGTTGCAAAAAAAAAATACGCCTGATACGCTGTTTGTCAGAGTTGGAGGTGCCGCGATCTCTCCATCCGGGGAAAGACTTGCGGTGTCGAACTTAAAGGACGGGGTCGATTGGTATCTAACCTCGCACCGACGATTTATGATGACAACAGAGTTCGTTGTCTCGAGCGATCCGTTGAAGAACCCCATTGTCGACATTCAATTCCTGGACGAGGACACTGTGGCCGTGGGTCACGCCAATGGCAAGATATTCCTTGCGACGCACGGGATGAAAGAGCCGGCGATGGTGTTCAACTGCGCCGACCCCACACAAAGTGAGTGTAGCGGGCTTGAGATGGGAGCAGACGCTAACGACGCTGTAGCTGTCCAGACATTGGTAAGTTCCGATCTGGGCACACAACATCAGCTTCAACAATTCTCGGCTAGGGTTTTGGATACACACCTACAGGCCCCCTTTTGTTCGCAAACGTAGCAACCTCACCTGGCCATCCCAACAGATACATTGCGGCTATAATAATTTCTCCTCCAAGGGCGCAGTTGGAAGCTCGAACCGAATCGTTCAGCTTTTTTGACAACCTTCAGGTGAGCTTGTTCACGTAGCACCCAAATTCAATCTGTACCGACATTGATCAGAAGCTGTCTTGGCTTCGCTTTTCGCTGCTCGGCATCCTTTCTGCGACGGTGCTCACGGCCGGAGCCATTTGGCCACACCTCGGGCAAGAGACGCTTGTCGGAGGCTCAGCAGCAACTACTACAGTGACAAGAACGATATCAACGACCCAGCCTGTCACGACCACCGTCACGAAATGGGGGAAACAAGCACCAACGTCCGCTTCGACAAGCGCGACGGCGTCTACGTGTGTCTGTACCGTGACAGGTATCATCCACAACGTGTGGCTGCCGTCCACTGGGGTTCCGGGACGCGGTAGTTCCTGAGTGCACGAACATGAAAGTAACAACTCGGAGACAAGGAGGTCTGTTTGGAATAGTGTACTTTTAAGTATATCAATTGTAAGAGAATAACATACTTCGTCTTTTCTGCTCGTTATGTTGGTCAGCAATAAAAAGCTTCCGAAATGTCCACAGGGTCTGCTGGAAGTGGGGCCATCCCACCAACAGCTGCAAGGTCAAGCAGCTGCGGTGCCCCTATTGCTACGGCCCGCACGATCGGGACGAGCATCGTCGTATGGCGGGCTGCTGTAAGGGCAACCTTAAGGCTACCCCTCCGGTCCCACCGACCCCGAAGGAGGAGCCTTGCCCGCACACTCCCTGGTGCGTCAACTGCAAAGGCGACCACCCAGCTTTCTCATCCCGTTGTAAATACTGGGACCACCGCTTCGACCGTGAGTGGATCATGGAGGAGTATCGCAAGGTACGTGAGCGTGCCGCTCGCCGCCAACGTTCTAACAACCCGCACCTAGACTAATGGAGGAGGACATCCCCAGAGGAACTAGGTCAGGGCTTCGTATTTTGTGTCAGAACGTTCGTCGTACATACGCCCACGTAGACACCCTTCTTGAACTATGTAACAACAAGTTTGATATATTGTTTTTTCAAGAAACACCTTGGAATTTCATAAGAACGGCACCGTCCACCACTTCGATGGAGGGCGATGAAGTAGTCGGCGCACCAAAGCACCCCGATTGGCTGCAAATGGTACGCATTAAGGAGGGAGAGATCCCCCGTGTGATTGCCTACATTTCAACGAGGCTCTCGCACTATCGACCTTCGATGCGACGCGATATCGTCGATCATCGAGACATCCTGGTCTTGTCCCTGTTCTCAGGCGGCGAGGTCTTTCATCTTATGAACGTCTACTCTGACGACCAACACACAGCAATCACGCACCTCGCAGCGTGTGCGCCTACTCTCCCGCCCTTCACCTATATGGGGGGCGACTTCAACTGCGTCTCGTCTACCTGGGACGACTACGGTCATGGCGAATCTACCACAGCGATCTCGCTGCGGGACACTGCATCTCAGATCGGGCTCGAATGGGCCCGTCCCTTCAACCACGGACCGACTCGAATCAGTCCGAACCCCTCCCAGAGATCGAATGTTCTCGATCTCGTTTTCTTAGCTCCATCTGAGATCCTAATCTCGATGCCCAGATTGGAGCACGATCTCCAGGGTCCGTCCGATCATATCCCGATTGTGACAGATCTTGACGTCAGGCCGGAATTACTCCGCCCAGGTCACCGGTCTTTAAAGCCGGGGAGTGACGCCGATAAGGCGTTCATTTCGGATATCCTCAAGGGCCTCGCGGCTGTCCCCGTCACGGTCCCGACAACTGCGGAAGGCGTCGAGGCATTGGCTGATGTCATTGCTTCGGCGTTCTCGGACGCGTGGCTTGCCCACTCAACCAAGTCCCGCCCATGCAAGCGCTCCAAGTCCTGGTGGACGAAGGAGTGCTCGGATAAGCTCAAAGTGTACCAGGAGACTCGTACGCTGGCTGATTACCGGTCATTTATTGCGACCAAGAAGGTCGCCAAGCGCGAATTCTTCGATCTTAGGATCGGAGAAATTGCTACATCTCGCAAGCGCCCATGGGACCTAATGGAATGGGTCCAGCAGCGCAAGCTCCCTCCGTGCGAGGCCATTCGCTACCGCGATCAGCCTTGCCATAACATGGACGACCTCTGGGACGCCCTCCACGGTACGTACAACTCGGCCTCTGGTCGAGCGTATGATGCCTCAGTACTCGACGACCTCCCTGATGAACCAGTCAGGGAGTGGTCGGACTTTTCAGAGCACGAGCTGAAGAGCGCCCTTAGTGGGTTCTCCAACACTTCCGCTCCTGGACCGGACCACGTAACGTGGGCCCATATTAAAGATTGTTGGTAAGTATGCCACACGTCCTTCGCCCTCTTTATCGTGTTGGCCAACGCCTCCCTTCGGGTCGGGGCCACTGGCCACGGCATATCTCAAGGAGTCGCTGTCGGTACATCGTTCCCAAAGACCGAATTAATGCCCTCCTACTCTGTTCCGAAGGCCTTCCGGCCTATCGGTTCTACTCTCACTTCCTCGCGAAACTATTCTGAGAATGATGCTAGCCATAGCCGGGAATACAGTTTTGACGCTGTCAAACATGATATCTTCCATCCAAACCAACTTGGCGGTATCCGCCAACGGTCAACAGAGGACGCTGGGTTGATCCTCACGCATCTCGTGCGAGCGGGGTGGGTGAAGGGTCTCCAGACGAGCGCTTTGGCTTTTGACATCGTGCAGTTCTTCCCATCCATCAACCATGACATGTTCATGGCTGTTCTCTGCAAGCAAGGATTTCCACCATTATTGGTGAACTTCTTTGCTGATTACCTGGTCGGACGTTCCACGGTTTACTGCTGGAACTCCTTCCGATCTACACCCCGACCTGCTGACGTTGGGGTAGGGCAGGGCTCTGCGCTCTCCCCTGTGATCTCAGGGCTCTTCATCGCTCCAGTGATGAAGCTCTATTATATCAAGGCGGCGCCGCTTCAGACGACCCTCCTGTCCTTTGTGGACGACGGGACCATCCTGGCCCAGTCCAAGGAACTCGATGATAATAATGTGGGCCTGCGTAAGGCCTACAGAATTATCTTTGTTTTGTTTACTGCCTTTGCACTCGTTCTTGAACACGACAAGACCGAGCTGTTTCACTTTACGCGTCGCCATGACGCGTACAATCCCTCGCTCGATCTGGGGTACGCGCCCCACACCGGCGACACTCCCTTGAGGCCCAAGACCTACTGGAGGTACTTGGGCTTCTACTTTGACCGCGCGCTCACTTTTCATGAGCACGTTCGCTTCTATGCCACTAAGGCGTTTACCACCGTGCAAGCCATGGGCATGCTCGGGAATTCCACAAGAGGCCTCACCCCTAAGCAGAGGCGCTTGCTCTACAGGTCGTGTGTCATTCCCATTGCGACGTACGGCTATCGTTTGTGGTACTTTCAGGGCGGTTGCTACAAGATGGCCCTTACCCACCTCAACAGGATGCAGCGCAAGGCTGCTCTCTGGATCACGGGTGCGTTTCGCACCTCACCCACAGGCGCGCTTGAGGCCCTCGCTGGCCTCATCCCCATCCATCTCATGTTGAAGAAGTTAGCTGCGCGTGCAGTGTATCGCGTCGCTACCCTCTCGGATACCCACCCGCTGCGCTCCATGCTGAGCTCAGCGTATATCAAGAATGCAGAACCCCACCCGCGCTCTTCTGCTCAGATGACCCCGTCCATACGGGGTCGCGTTACCTCTACGGTCATGGAAATCATCGACCGCCTTCCAGCTCTGACCGAGTCTTTCGAGCCCTTTGCTCCTGAGGCCCGACCAGGCGACCGCCTGCTGGACCGCTATGCGGACCACGTCTTCTTTGACGATCGTACCCCGGGGGTCGATCGGAAACCTTACTTGGATGAGCTCATCGCGAAGGCGAGGGTTGATCCTCTCACAGTGTTAGCGGCGTCAGATGGGTCTGTACCCCTCTCGTCGGCTCACCAGGCTGTTTCGGCAGCCATTATCTACAAGGGACATCGCGAGCTCGACAGGACTCGCTACGTCTCTGGCAGAGTTACTGCCCCCGATGCAGAACTCAATGCCATCTCCGCGGCCGTCCGCCTTGCTACCCAGCAGGCCGATTGTCGTCGCATTATGGTCTTCACTGACTCGCTGGGCTCTGCCCGGCGCGCGGTCGACCCCTCCGTGCACTCTGGCCAGGGCCACTCCCTGGCAGTGTGTCGCGCCCTCAGCGAGTGGTTTGTGGCGGATGACCTCCGCCGCATCACCTTCGTCTTTGTTCCTTCCAGCCTACGCTGGGATATTCATGGAGTCGTTCACGAGTACGTGACCGGTCTCAAAGTCCGTGTCGGCCGCCGCGCTGTCGATACCTCGCTTGACTCCCTTCGGTCGAAGGCAGCTCACTCAGTCCTGGACTCATGGGCGACCATGTTCCAGGACCCCACCTATCGGGGGCGCAACTTTCTGCGTCTCCGGCGGCCTGACGGGCGGCCGTATACCCCCACGTACCTCAATCAGGGTCCGTGGCTTAACTTCTTCGGAAACCGGATGACGGATTTCGCTCGCGTGTGTCGGTGTATAACTGGCCATGCGCCCATTGGAGAGTACTACGTACGCTTCAATATACCTGAAAACCCCGCGTGTGAGTGTGGGCTTGCGCCCATCCAAACCCGCGAGCATATCTTGTTGCGATGTCGCAACTCGTACGCCGTCTATTTCCCTAAGTTTTTTGGGGACTTGGCATCATTTATGAAGCACAACCCGCTGGCGTTTGGCTTCAACC
>MPNV01000283.1:37606-50207 GCA_013376435.1 Cyclocybe cylindracea
AAAAAAAAAAACGAGTCGCCCACCGATAGGGATCGCCGTCTGCAGAGGGAGAAGCAGCCGCCTACAAGAAAGGCAAAGGTGTTCAAGTGGGTCGAAGATGAAGAGGGCCGTCTAGTACGCGAAGCAGTCCTTGGACAGGCGAAACTCGACACACTGCATCGCTACCCGTCCAGCCAGGTCCGTTATGACTCCTTCCGCAATGAGTGGGATTGTTGCGAGGAGTTTTCTCCGGGCGATGACCGTGAATCAAATTTTTCATGTGATGATGTCCTCGAGATCACGGAGGAAGAACTCAACGAGCCTGACGTCATATCCCAACCCAACGACAACACGGCCTTGCCCAGCAGCAGTATGTCGGTGATTGATCATGAAGATACGTCACCGTTGAATGAAGAAGCAAACATGCCCGAACCTGACCTTCCAGCCCAACAAGACATTTTTGAAGCAGAAATCCTACATGTGGCTCATCTCTGGTTCGGTTACACACATTCGGCCGTGCAGGGGCAACCGCCTGCTCCTTCACTATCGGAGTCTGAGCAGAAAAATTTCTTGAAGGTGTTGGGGCTTTCGTGGCATGCCAGTCTGGCGAATTGCCTTGAACGCTCGTCGATACGTTTGGTAGCTCGCTTCTTGAAGACGTTGAGCTCCAACGGTTTGATTTTGCCTATGGAGTGGGATTTAGGGCAGATGGCTGTTCAATCAGCAGTGTTTAGACGAAGGTTCTCCAGTATACGAGTTGTGAAAGGTGCTGAACAGATGCTGTACATGTTCGACTTCCAGGAGGATAGCACCGAAAAGTGGAAAATTACGATGACCTCTGCGACACATGCGCTGATGCTTTGCAGGTTAGACCTGTGCTTTCGCGAATATGATACTGCAAGGTATCTTGTACAATCGGGCATACCTTTTCATACCTTGCAGCTCTCATCGACATTGCCCCGTGCCCCTGTGCGACATTCATGGCCCAAGAAACATCCTGTTCGCCTCCCACACTATGTATTCACTGTTCAGGACTACAGTGCGTATTTTGACCGATGTCGGGACATGCTTAAAGGCCCATGCGGAAGGACAGCACTGATGAAGGGTGGTCTCTATTGGAGGATCGCTGCGCCAATTGTCAGTTTCGATCTTGTTCTACAAGGTCCGACAGGGTGGTCGACCAATAGTGACGAAATTCTTGTGGTTAAAATCCCAGAGACTGGGGAAGAGTACATAGATGATCAACTCACGGAGCAGGAGAGCGAGGTTCTTTCCGGACTCAATTTTTGTATGACAGGTATGTAATTCCAAGCTTTGTTTATTTCTTTTACTGAACTGTGTGCAGGTCATGGAGATCAGATTGCCAAGTCATCATGGTATCCCTTACACAAAACATTCAAGCATTCAGGTCTTGACTACGGACGTTGGACGGCCTACCTTGAGACATTCTTCAAGATTGTAACATCCACTTGTGCTCAACCAGAATCACCAGGTGGGGTTGCTTCTGGCGAACATCAACTAGCTCGTCAACCAATCCCAATGAACAAATGGCGAGACAACACTAGAGGTTCTGGTGATTTACGGAGGGCTAACCTGGCACTTGAGGGATCAGCAAAACAGCTCATTAGCACCTCATCTTCGACTACCTAGCACTGTAATATATATTTCTTGTAAGCACGTTGTAGATTAAAATAATCTATCAAATAAATAACTTTTTTGATATTATATAATGCTCGACTATGGTACCTTCTCCATTAGGCTTTGACATTTTGTGGATATAACGATCCGAGGTTATTTCAAAGAATATTGGAAGAAGATCGAGATCTGGCAAACGGTAGGATTGGGCTGATGTTTCAAATATAAGCAGCAATCTTCCTGTTGAGTAAATTGCAATCTATGATGACAGTGTTATTTGGAATTTACCGATTGAGTACATGAACAATAATATTTCTAATAACAGAATGCAATAAAAACCTCGAGCTTATGCAAGAATGCCCGCAGTGTGAGCTTTGTCAGCATTGCAAGATTTGCCTTCTCCATGCCAGGTAGCTCTGCCTGTGCATTCATTAGGTACAGTCTATTTACTGTACATCCTGTGCCAATTGTTGTATCATCCTTATTCTTCAGGATGACCTTGCTGTTCCTAAAAATAGGGTATCCACCTTTCTCGTCAAGCTGGCTAACCGAAATGAGTCCATTTGGTGCTTCTGGTACATGCAGAACATCACGTAATTGATGTCGGACATTTTTGCCCTCTACAGCAAAATTGACAATTACAGTTCCACAGCCCTTGGCTTGGGCTGGACTTGAGCCAACGCCTTGGATAGGTGAATCTGTAAGGGGTTGATAACTTGTGAACGCCTTGCAGATAGGGAAAATGTGTGACGTAGTGCAGGAATCAAGGAGCCAATCATATTTTGAGAATGTATATGTAGAATTTGCCATATACGATGTGTCATTTAATGAATTATTGGCATCCTCAGCTGCTTGGTGTGTACGTCCGGCCTGATTTGGCCCTTTCTGGCCTTTTGGTCCCTGTCCCTCACGTCCTCCTCCTTTTGCCCAGCAATCCTTTGCTAGGTGTCCCTTCTTGTGACAATTAAAACATTCTGTATTCAGGCTAGCCTTGCCCTTGCCATTTCCCTTGGCATGCAGTGCGACACCACCTGAGTCGCCTCGTTCCTTCCTTCTTTGTGCTTCTTCAATTAAAATACCCACAACTTCTTGGGACTTGAGATCCAGTTTATTTCCGCTTGATCCCAGGAAGGACAATGTATAATTATCCCAAGATTCTGGGAGCGATGTGATCAAGATCATGAGGAAGTCTTCATTGGGAATTTTATTTCCCATGATGTGTAATTCCTCCTGCATTTGCCTCAACTTGGCAATATGCTCGGCCATGTCAAATCCTTCTTCTGCCGTTGCCCTGTACAACACACACCTAGCGGCCAACACTCCGAGTCAGCCTTTGGATTCCTTGACCATGGTAAGTTGATCCCACATTTCACTCACTGTCATCGTGCTGGGTATGTGGACCATCTCGGCATCACTCACAGCTAATTCTATTCTTAGCCATGCCTTGGTATCTCCCTCTCGCCATTTCTTCTGTGCAGCAAGTTCTGCCGTTGTCGGTGCGCTCCGATTGGCTGATTCTGGCTCTATTGCATCCTTTGCAATATATTTGTCCAGTCCGAGGTCCATAAGTACCGCAAGCATTCGGCGCTTCCACAGCATCCAATTATGGGCCTTCAGTAGTTCCATTTGGTAGGAACCCATAGTATAATCGGAGTCTGACATAATGGCAGTAATAATAGTAAACTATACTGATAAGATGTAGGGAGATTAGAGGGCGATTGCAAATACGTAAGCGTGTCGCTATTGGTTAGGCCTCAGGGCCCATAACCTGTTGGCGCAGTGGTGGTGGTAAGTGGTTAAGACACACTTAATTATTTAGCGCCTGTCGAGAGGGCTTATATACCTACATACAAAGTAGCTAGAATATTCTAATAAATACCATACTAAGTAAAATGTCCATAAGGAAATAATTAGAATAAACGAGAAAGTACGCAACGAGTCGAGGAGCGACTCATCGAGGTGGAATGTCTGAGTACGGACTGCTGGCAGCCTGGCCCATCGATTCCAACAGGGGAAACAGTGCACACTGACTAGGTACACTATTAGTAGACTTGCTGTATATAGGTAGAGATGAATTAAGTAGTGCATTAAAGGTGATGGCTGAAGACATGAGACAGAAAAAAAGAACTTGTAGCTGCCATGCAAAGCAATGGCCTACAACCCCAAGTATATGAGGGCCTGTTAACACTCCAAAGAGACTGCAAAAGACCGGATGAGATTCTGACCAGTGGGTGGAAAGATATGCCAATAGGTATCCAGGGTCCGTCCGATCACATCCCAATCGTGACAGATCTTGACGTCGGGCCGGAATTACTCCGCCCAGGTCACCGGTCTCTAAAGCCGGGGAGTGACGCCGACAAGGCGTTCATTTCAGATATCCTCAAGGGCCTCGCGGCTGTTCCCGTCGCGGTCCCGACAACAGCGGAAGGCGTCGAGGCATTGGCTGATGTCATCGCTTCGGCGTTCTCAGACGCGTGGCTTGCCCATTCGACCGAGTCCCGCCCATGCAAGCGCTCCAAGTCCTGGTGGACGAAGGAGTGCTCGGATAAGCTCAAAGTGTACCAGGAGACTCGTACGCTGGCCGATTACCGGTCATTTATTGCGGCCAAGAAGGTCGCCAAGCGTGAATTCTTCGATCTTAGGATCGGAGAAATTGCTACATCTCGCAAGCGCCCATGGGACCTAATGGAGTGGGTCCAGCAGCGCAAGCTCCCTCCGTGCGAGGCCATTCGCTATCGCGATCAGCCTTGCCATAACATGGACGACCTTTGGGACGCCCTCCACGGTACCTACAACTCAGCCTCTGGTCGAGTGTATGATGCCTCGGTACTCGACGACCTCCCTGATGAACCAGTCAGGGAGTGGTCGGACTTTTCAGAGCACGAGCTGAAGAGCGCCCTTAGTGGGTGCTCCAACACTTCTGCTCCTGGACCGGACCACGTAACGTGGGCCCATATTAAAGAGTTGGTTAAGGATCCACACGTCCTAGCCCTCTTTACCGTGTTGGCTAATGCTTCCCTTCGGGTGGGGCGCTGGCCGCGCATATTCAAGGAGTCGCTATCGGTTATCGTCCCAAAACTGAACAAGCCCTCCTACTCTGTTCCGAAGGCTTTCCGGCCTATCGTTCTGCTCATCACCCTTGGAAAACTGTTCGAGAAGATGCTAGCCAACCGGATACAGTTTGACGCAGTCAAGCATGATATCTTTCACCCCAACCAACTAGGCGGTATACACCAACGGTCTACGGAGGACGCTGGATTGATCCTCACACATCTCGTGCGAGCGGGGTGGGTGAAGGGTCTCCAGACGAGTGCTTTGGCTTTTGACATTGCACAGTTCTTCCCATCCATCAACCATGACATGTTCATGGCGGTCCTACGCAAGCAAGGATTTCCACCTTTATTGGTGAATTTCTTTGCTGATTACCTGGTTGGGCGCTCCACAGTGTACTGCTGGAACTCCTTCCAATCTACACCCCGACCCGCAGACGTCGGGGTAGGGCAGGGCTCTGCACTCTCCCCTGTGATCTCAGGACTCTTCATCACCCCGGTGATGAAGCTCTATTACATCAAGGCGGCGCCGCTTCAAACGACGCTCCTGTCCTTTGTGGACGACGGGACCATATTGGCCCAATCCAAAGAGCTCGATGACAATAATGTGGGCCTGCACAAGGCTTACAGAATTATCTTCATTTTATTTACTGCTTTCGCGCTCGTTCTTGAACATGACAAGACTGAGCTGTTTCATTTTACGCGTCGCCATGACGCGTATAATCCCTCGCTCGATTTGGGGTATGCACCCCACACCAGCAACACTCCTCTGAAGCCCAAAACCTACTGGAGGTACCTGGGCTTCTACTTCGACCGTGCGCTCACTTTCCATGAGCACGTCCGCTTTTACGCCACCAAGGCGTTCACCACCGTGCAGGCCATGGGCATGCTCGGGAATTCTACAAGAGGCCTCACCCCCAAGCAGAGGCGCTTGCTTTACAGGTCGTGCGTCATCCCTATTGCGACGTATGGCTATCGTTTGTGGTACTTTCAAGGCGGTCGATACAAGATGGCCCTGACCCACCTCAACAGGATGCAGCGCAAGGCTGCTCTTTGGATCACAGGTGCGTTTCGCACCTCACCTACAGGCGCGCTTGAGGCCCTCGCTGGCCTCATCCCCGTCCATCTTATGTTGAAGAAGTTAGCTGCGCGTGCGGTGTACCGCGTTGCTACCCTCTCAGACACCCACCCACTGCGCTCCATGCTGAGCTCAGCGTATATCAAGAATGCGGAACCCCACCCGCGCTCTTCTGCCCAGATGACCCCATCCATGCGAGGTCGTGTTTCTTCTACGGTCATGGAGATCATTGACCGTCTCCCAGCTCTGACCGAGTCTTTCGAGCCCTTTGCTCCTGAGGCCCGGCCAGGCGATCGCTTGCTGGACCGCTATGCGGACCGTGTTCTCTTTGACGATCGTACCCCGGGGGTCGATCGGAAACCTTACCTGGATGAGCTCATCGTGAAAGCGAGAGCTGATCCCCTCACGGTGTTGGCGGCGTCAGACGGGTCTGTACCCCTCTCGTCGGCACACCAGGCGGCTTCGGCTGCCATTGTCTACAAGGGACATACCGAGCTCGACAGGACTCGCTATGTCTCTGGCAAAGTTACTGCGCCTGACGCGGAACTCAACGCCATCTCCGCAGCCATCCGCCTTGCTACTCAGCAGGCTGACTGCCGTCACATTATGGTCTTTACTGACTCATTGGGCTCTGCTCGGCGTGCGGTCGACCCCTCCGTACACTCTGGCCAGGCCTTCTCCCTGGCGGTGTGTCGCGCTCTCAGCGAATGGTTTGCGGCCGATGACCTCCGCCGCATTACCTTCGTCTTCGTCCCTTCCAGCCTCCGCTGGGATATCCATGGAGCCGTTCACGAATATGTGACCGGTCTCAAAGTTCGTGTAGGCCGCCGCGCTGTCGACACATCGCTTGACTCCCTTCGGTCGAAGGCAGCTCACTCAGTCCTGGACTCATGGGCGACCATGTTCCAGGACCCTACCTATCGGGGGCGCAACTTCTTGCGTCTCCGGCGGCCTGACGGGCGGCCGTATCAACCTACGTACCTGAATCAAGGTCCGTGGTTCAACTTCTTCGGAAACCGAATGACAGATTTCGCTCGCGTGTGTCGGTGCATAACTGGCCACGCGCCCATTGGAGAGTACTACGTACGCTTCAATATACCTGAAAACCCCGCGTGTGAGTGTGGGCTCGCTCCCATCCAAACCCGCGAGCATATCCTGTTGCGTTGTCGCAACTCGTATGCCGTGTACTTCCCTAAGTTTTTTGGGGATCTAGCGTCATTTATGAAGCACAACCCACTCGCGTTCGGCTTCAACCAGGACCGCTCAGGTGTCAGGTAACGGGGTAGGCGGGGTTATTCCCCTTTGGGGGATTTACGGCGAATTGACGCCAATCCAGCCTTAGGGTTGGGGGACCCGCGCCTATCATCTCATCGGGACATCACTCCTTTTGTGGTCCCACTAATCCTCTGCTTCAGGCTTCGGGCTGGGGCGTATCTGGCTGGCCGGCCTCAAGGCTTTAAATCGCCACCTCCCGGGTGGTGCTGGATATTTGCATTGCGGCGTGTCTTTTGGTCCCGAACAGGGGGCGACGGGTTTGGGTCCTGAGCCGGGACTCGATGCCCTCTCGTCCTAGTCCCCTGCCCCGCAGCCTTTGGGTGGCAAGGGGGTGTGGCGTCATGGGAGCTTCGGCGTTTGCACCATAATGCCCTCAGGTTGGACTTGCGTCCTTCTTTAAGTAGTTTACCTAGTAACCGGCTGGGGGCGCATTTGCGTGTATTTAGATAGCGAGCGGGCTGCCACCGAGCACCGCTATATAAATTGTTGATTAAAAAAAAAAAAAAAAAAAAAAAAGGAATGTGGACCTTCCTTTGCATTATGATGTGTTGGGGCATCAGAACGTTTTGAGGATTGGATGAGACAGACCAAACGTCCTCAAAGTAAAGCATTGTTGGACCGCTGAGTAGAAACAATAAGATCAAGGACTTCGCCTTGAATGAAATGAGAGTCCTTGTCTGGAATACCAAACCAAGTCTTTTTTTTTTTTTTTTTTTTTTTTTTTTAATCAACAATTTATAAGGTGCTCGAGTGCAGCCCGCTCGCTATCTAAATACATCCGACACGCCCCCAGCCGGTTACTAAGTAACTACGAAAGAAGGACGCAAGTCCAACCAGAGGCATTATGGTAACAAACGCGAAGCTCCCATGACGCCCACCCATTGCCACCGAAGGCTGCCGGGCAGGGGACTAGGACGAGAGGCCATCGAGTCCAGCTCAGGACCCAAACCGTCGTCCCTGTTCGGGACCAAAAGACGCGCATGCAAATTCCAGCACCCACCCCGGGAGGTGGCGATTTTAAGCTTGGGCGGCCACAGCATACGTCCCACCCGAAGCGAGACAGAGGATTAGTGGGACCACAGTGATGCATGGTCCCGATGAGGGAGTGATGCGGGTCCCCAACCCTAAGGCTGATTGGCGTCAATTCGCCGTAAATCCCCCAAGGGGAATAACCCTGCCCACCGTTACCGCCACCGAACGGTCCGCGGGAGAAGCCGAACGCCAAGGTGTGCTTCATAATGATGAGATCCCAAAAATTTAGGAAGTACACGCGTACGAGTTGCGACAACGCAACAGGATATGTTGCGGGTTTGGATGGGCGCGAAGCCCACATCACACGGGGTTTTTCAGGTATATTGAAGCTACGTAGTACTCTCCAATGGCGCATCGCCAGTTATGCACCGACAACACGCGAGCGAAATCCGTCATGCACCGGTTTTCAGAAGAAGTGAGCCATGGACCCTTGGTTCAAGGTAAAAGTCCAACATCTATCCGTAAAGCCTTATACTAAATTCAAAATGGCTTCAGAATCATCCTTTCTTTGAGCCAGAGCTCTCGAGACCAGCGTTTATTAATATATCTTGGACATATGCTGCAAATTGGGATCAGGAATGGAGGGGCAGAGTCAGAAGTATGGAAAACCCTCTCAGATTGCTGATTGGAGAAGCCAACAGAGAAAAAGTTCTTGGATTCGATCATGCAGCCAGTCTCTTTGGTTGAAAAAGTCAAGAAACACTGGAGTCAAAACAAAGAAAAAAAATGCACTCCTGAAGGCAATCAGAGAAAATGAGACCTTTCTTTCTCCATTTCCGTCACTAGCACCCACAATGATCATAGCAGAAAAAAGAGATCTACAAACATTAACAGCATTGAGACCCAAGTTGGGTTGTTCATATTCCTGCTTTCGTGGAATTCTAGAGCTATGGTTGTCAAGAAAAGCTTGCGGTTTTAACACCGAACCCTATGAATGACTACTTGCACTGTTATAACACTTTGCAGACGAGTCAGATAAAACGAAGTGGAGTCGTATCTTTAACATAAAGCATTTGGTCCAGCATCGCCAAGCCCGCTGTCTAGATCTTGTCAAAGACTTATGGAAACCAGCGTTGCACACGCAAGGAGTAAACAAATCTCATTCACAAAATCACTTGGATCTTTATTTCTTTTTCAAAAGATCTTTCAAGCATTGGAGATCTTATTTCTCGGCTTCTTCTCGGCCAATGTTATGGAATTCAGGCACCCCTATGATCCAGCACAAAATGGGCGCATTGATGCAAAGGTGGACAAGGGAGAAATGAGGACTTTACAGCTGAACTCATCAGAGGAATGCTACAAACTGCCTGAGGTTCAGGACAGCTTTCAGAATTATTCGACTACATGCAGAAATAGCCTCTTCGTACTAGGAGCCTGGATTCGATCAACATAGAATGCAGAACACTCCCACGTGCAAGCATGGTCATCACAGAAGAAGAAGATGTAGAGACTATGATATCGTATTTTTTTTTAAAAAAAATACTACAACTGAAATAACATCGCTGTGGTCTAGAGCCTTATCCAGGCAAGATGGAAATAAAAGTCTGCAAAGATATTTACTGAAGATATCACTTAACCAGCGTAGCGCGAGTGTGCAAGCAGAACCGAGGGGTCCAACATAAAAATTTATAACAGTAGACCTTTTTTGCAGTATATGGAAAGCAGATGATGAGTGAGAACGCAATAGTAGAACGATTTGACGGGTTGAATGGCCAAGCGATGGAAGACAAAAAGACAGTTGGGTTAACAACGGTATTAAATCAATCAGAGACTCAAAGGCAGAATTGCATCTAATACTTTCATGATAGGTCATCCGTGCCAATGCCGCTTGGGAGATGCACTTCTGAAATACAGGATTTAGATTCCAAGCAAGAGTGAGCTTGAAAATGTCACTGTGATGCACTATTTTCTTCATATCGAGAACGACGACCCAGCAAATTTAGAAGAAGTGAGAAACCACTTCATGGACAATCAATGGACACTTCATGGAACAATGTAGATACAACTGTTTAGTTAATATCTCGTCGTGTAATGAATCTCGCGAGAGTTTACATAGTTCCAATCGCTCGTCGTTTCTGAGTCCGTAGATACTTAGTTCATCGAATAGCATTAAGTACTTCATTAGTACACTTGTCTTCTTGCTCCAGGCATGGTTTTCTGGCTTAGCAGTCTCAACGCTTGGAGCCCAGTGCACAGCACGACAAACAGGTCACATTCCTACTATGTCCTGGAAGCAGGTACACTACGAACGACTGTTGGCTCCAACTTGCAATACACTTGATTATTCACCTTATCATTGGTCACTAGCGATTGTGATTGTTGTGGATAGTATCACTGTCCACTTCGTTGCATAAGTTTAACAGGTTATGGGCCCCAGCTTCTAACTGGAAGTGCTAATTGATACCTGTGTTTGCCGTTACTCTGAAATTGTTGGATTGCTGTTTGACAGCATTGGAACTCTTGGATTGCTGTTTAACAGCATTGGAAATCATTTGGATGCTGTTTAGCAGCATTGGAACCTCGTTGAAAGACACTCAACTGTTTGCATGTTGAAAACTGTTGAAACTCACTCAACCTTGTTGGAAACTGCTTGGGAACTCGTTGAAACTCACTCAATTGTTTGAACTGCCTTGGAACTGTTGAAACTCACTCTTTGTTGCCATTGTGTGGAACCGTTGAAAGACACTCACGTTTTTTGCAATTGTTTGAAACTGGTTGTTGAAACTCACCAACTTGTTGGAACTGCTGGAACTCGTTAAACTCACTCAACTTGTGTGGAATTGTTTGGAACTCATTGAAAGTCACTCAAACTTGTTTGGAATTGTTTGGATCTGCAAAGAATGTCTCCAGACACTTTGGAAAAATCAAGCCCTTGTCAAATCAAACTACACCAGTGGAGTGGGAGAATGAAGGCATGGCTGATGAGAAATTCATTGTGGAAATTGGTCAGTGGGAAAGGAAAGCAAGCCTAGTGAGCAGATTGCTGGAGAAATGGAAGGAAGAGCAGAGAAAGCTGCCAGGAATTGACTCCTGTTGAGGAGGAGCAGAGGGTACATTTCCGAGGGCATATGAAGAAGATCCTATTCAGATTGGAATCTGTTAAGGCGCCACACACTACAAAGCACTGGTGCGAGGCAAAGCTACGAGTCACTGTTCAACATTGCACTTGGAAACGAGAAGCGCTATCAGATCTGGGACACGAGTAGAAGGCAATGCAGAACATCCAAATCTGCGCCCATAGGACTACACCATTGAGAAGTTGGATGAAGAGTTGCATGCATGGCAATTGGTTCGGGCGTCCTGCTGACCAGTAACATGTATTTCGTCGAATTGCCTCCTTGTGAAAAGCTGGACAAAGAACGATTCTGTGACTATTCAAAAAATGAAGAGTCCAACTCGAGCGCAAGAATCATTGAACATTGCCAAGCAGGCACGTCTGGTGGTGGAAGGCAAGGAGACCATTAATGGGGCCAACCACAAACCAGTGACCAGTTGGGACCAGATACCTACCTGCCACTTCTGCGGCAAAGGGTCATTGGAAAAATTGACTTGTCCTACCTTGAAGGCACAAAGGGAGGCAAGCTGCCAAAGAGGGTATCACAAGAGGGCTCAGGGAGAGAAGGCAACAGCAGTTTAAGAATTGCTGGTCAGTGAAAAGTCTGTTTCGAGTTAAGCCTATTCTACATCTCTAACTATTTCTTGGACACAGGGACACGGGGGCCACTTCTCATATGACACATAAGATTGATTCGCACTATACCATATCTGAGATTAAACTTCGGATCATAGATTATTATTTCAGATGGTGTTGGAAATGTCCTTTTCCATCGGATTTTGATACATGGAAAGCCCAGTAGGGTGTAGAGTTGCTAAGTATTGCACGTACCTGCTTCGTAAAAACCTGCTCGCTGTTCTTATACTTGAATGATCAGCAGAAAATGGTTTTGAGTAATAATTGCTGGATCTGGAAGAAGTTTTGCGCAACTCGAATTTACTGTTCACTGCAAGCATTAACAATGGGTTGGACTGCTTAGATGGAAATCACTGTTGATATTCATGAAAAGACATCTTGCTCGACGCTGCCTCTTGACTTGACCCTCGTGGCTAGACGGCTTGGAACACGCACAACCATTAGATGGAATTTCCGGAAGATGATCAATGAGAATATGGTGATTGGTCTAGTACTGACTCAAAGGCAAACCAGATCCTATTTGTGAAATGTCTTGCTGGAAAAGATGCATGCAAATCCATTCCCTTCATTCAGAAACAGGGCAACTGAGTGGCCTCGAGTGGGTTCATCAGAGACACAAAGTGGCTCGAGGTCATTACGGAAAATCGCTTAATTGGATTTCATTATAAGGATGATTATTTCTCGTGTCAAAGTGTTGTTCGCTACTCCTTAATAAAGATGAACGTATGAGGGCATTCAAATCGTTTCAAGGCATATGCTGAAGAACCACACTGCAAGAAAACAAGCGATTCCGAGACGACAAGTGGAGGGGAATACATGCCAATGAGTTGCCACAAGTTTATGGACCAATTGGGGAATTGC
>MPNV01003361.1:0-13725 GCA_013376435.1 Cyclocybe cylindracea
CTTCCATGCTCTTGATTGTGCCCAGAGGACTAAGCTACCTGGCACCGTTGGATATTGTGGGAGCTCTCAGGTCAGTTCTCGTTCGCTTTCGTTGGCCGTGGTGCTGATGTTCGACTTTTAGCTACCTCGACTGGCCGTAGTTCTGGATTGCGGCGTTGCTGGTCAGGCCTCTGTTGCTTCCATCGTTTTGCAGTGGTACAATTACGTGGCGGTAAGTGCTTTCCCATTTCAGTCATCGCGATTAATTGAAACTGTCCTTACCCAGCTTATCTGCAAACGTGGCCTGAAGATGCGAGGCGGCGCGGCTGAGGATGCCGGAACCAACGAGGTATGAAAGCCCCCAGATGCCTCTAAGAGCCGAACCCATCGTTAATGACACCCCAAAAATATCAGCTGTCTCCTCACGACTGGTCTGTTCAACGTACGCGAGAGGCGAGATTTGGGAGTGTACATTCTACTGCGTGTTAGGCTCGCCATGGTGTCTCTACACCGTATTTCTGGTTGGAGGTACGTGTTTTTACACTCGGTTTGTTCTCTCTCGAACTCTAGAATAATCTGATATTCTTCCACAGCGCCTTCGTCAGGCTTGCCCTCCTGCCCCCTCCCAGGCTACTTCGTGTCGAAGATCAGAGATGTTGAGGTGATGCAGGTGGGCTAGATGGACAATTGAGTTGGACGAGTTACTGAAGGTGAGCTTCTGATTTTTCTCTTTCCTGCCCGATCCCGCCTTCATTCCCTGTTCACCCAGCCTTGAACATCCTACGTATGACCAAGCTCTTCAGATGGGTCCAGTCTCTTGACACCTATCGTGACCGCGTACTTCGTGTTGTTAATGCATCAACCCCTCTCCGCCTCGAAGGTCTTCAGCTCGATGGCCATGTTTTGGCATGCTGCGCGGTCAGTTCCATTTGGCGCTCCATACCCTCGTGCAAGTCGCGGTCAAGTGTCGCTCGACTTTTGAACGAGGTTTGTCTCGTTCTTTCTTACAAAAAGACGCGGCTAGCTAACGTATCTCGTGAATTGCAGATGGCCATGGAGCTTCTGGATCCAGTTTCCGAAGCTGACGATCGCGCCTCCCATTAGTGAAGAACCTTCTGTCCAAGACCACAACGGCTCTATAAATCTCCGCCTCTGCGCGGGTCTTCATATGGTCAGATTCGGGTGGCGGCCACGCCGTCCTTCGTCCTCAACTCGATGAGGAGATCCAGTGTCGAACGTCAATCGTTCACGCTTGTGGTTGGACATACGGGATCCGGAAAGATAGCGTGTCGATGGCTTTGCTCGGTACGCCCGTCTTACTCTCTCGGCTAGTTTAAGATTCTGGGTCACTGACGTTGTTCAACGTAGGCTAGATGCATCGGACGGGTCTGGAGCGCGATTTTACGCCGTTTGCGCTGGAGACCAGACTGAGGGCGGAAAACCAGAGTCACACTTGCGAGGGCGGTTCATTCGGATAAGGAGGTGCTTTTCTTGGATGGCGTGTTGGCGGCGCTCGAGCGAGTATCCCTGCCTTGAGTCAAGTTTTGCGTGAAGCTTGATCTGATGGCGCGTCCACAGCGCGCATACGAGCCAGCGGATCGTCGAGAAGTGTTGAAAGGATGGGCCGCCTTTCTCGTCGTAAGCTTCATCCCGAGAACTCGAAGAGCCGGAGATGCTGACGTCGGTTTCATGGTGTAAACTCATGGCATACCTACTGTCCGTAAGGTGGTGGTGCAAGGAAGCAGAATCCTTGAGCATGGGCCTTTCGCCGAGCTTCTGCCATACCTTGGTGCTTTCAAGGCATACCTCTCGTCAGTATGTTCAGTTAGCCTTTGCTCACCTGACTGAAGTGTATAGAGCTTCAAATGCAAGGTGCAACCTCTTGTCTTAGTCATTGGATCACCAGGACTAAGATGGGCCAGACTTTTATCATGTGTCTGCTTGTCTATGTTCCACTCTCTGACCCTTTAATGATCATATGTAATAGTAACAATAGCACGGCACCGTCCCTCTGTAGCCTCAATTATGTCCCGGTTGGCTGAGCTTTTCAGCAGCTGTATTCCCCACTTTCTGTTTGTATGCTGCCCCACATCAAGCCTGCATCGAAATGTCACCTCTGTTGGGACCTTGTCTTCAAAGATAGTGCGATGGTATTCTCCTGGCTGCTTGCAGGTGGGACACCTCACAATCTCCCCATTTGGTCGGTATCTCAGTGCAGCTCCACATAGATGATAGCATGTACCACCACTTTGAAGTGTTACACTGGTGTTGGACAACAATGTAACCTGGCAAGACCGTAGCAGGACCTTCTTGACTGGCTCCCCACCCAAAATACCAAAATCAATAAGGTTGCTGTACAATGTCTTGGAGACCTGGAGAGGGTCAACATTACATCCAGTTGGGCACCATGCATTTTGGAATCCAAGCTTCGCACTGTAGATGGACCAGTCAGTAGACATTCTTTTTTTCTCTATGAGCCCCAGAGAGAGATAACATACACAGCGTCCTTGAGTTCACTGTTAATGTTTTTGTTGTAACCACCACATGTAGTCAATAACAATTCTGAACGGGCAAAAGTAGCAGGGTGAATATCTTGTAAGACATGTTTGATTAACTGTACCACAGCATCAGCACATCTTGGCCAAACACCATTTTCATTACAGACAACACTTACAACACCAAGAGGAACTGCTCTTTTAGGACCATAACACAATGACCCACTTGCAGGATCAGTGTGAGTCAAGAACATCAAGATGAAGCAACAGTTATTGCTGAAATATAGACATAGTCTGATAAAAAAATCTAGCCCAATAGTGATCATGAGCACGTACGCAGGAAATCGGCTCACAAAAGCCTCAATCTTTGTCAGCTGTTGTCTTAAGGTGCCTTTCTCTTCTTTGCTGGCAAGGTCGACAAATGGAAGCTTGAGGGCCAGTAAATGGTCCTCCTGAAACAGCATGCTGATCAGAAGAATTGTCGACTGCAGTATGTACAACTTCACCTTTGCACGATAATAACCATCCAGCATGCCTTCAAGGAGAATGACAGCAGCCCGAAAATGGGGTGAGTCATCTAGGTAGACAAATAATGCAACCATGGGAGGGGTGTTGACACCTGTGTGGCTCGGATTGGAGCATTTGGAAGGGAAAAGGTACTTCACGGACTCCATTATTTTTTAACTCAAGAATGAGAAACATAGAAACTTACGCTCGGAGTTATTTTGTTAGAAATGGTGCAAGGTGGGCAGATGAAGTCGTCTTTTTCAAGAAATATAGCAGGAAGGCATCCCACTACACTGTTCGGACCGCGACTGACACAGGCCGCATAGGAGCGACACTTGATGCAAACACGGATGAGACCGCCTTGCCTACACGCAAAACAGACCTGGGGGGTAGGGTAAGAGGCATGTAAGAGCGAAACAAAGCAAAAGCTGACGTTGAACACATTATCATTTGTGCTTCCACCAGTGGAGGTTCGCTCATGCAGGCTCTTGCAAGCCTGACGGCTCGAGTCAGACCCATGGAAGCGGGACTTGGGCAACCTGGGGCTACGACGTGGAGTTTCGGAGCGGCGAAGATATTCCAAGCTTCTGTCCGAAAAAAGGGAGCTGTGCCGGGAACGGGACATAGAGGGTCAGCGTATGTTTCTAGCGGCAGAAACAGCGCGGAGAGTCGAGAGTCGAGACATAAAGAACAGAACAAAGAACCTGCATCCGTTGATCACGTGCCATCGACTTGCAGAAGGTGACTACGGTTTTCAAGCGCAAATCAGGACACGGTGGATTCGAGTAGATTAGGCCTTGAGAATGTTCAATTCGAGCAAATGCCATCTCCCCACAATAACTATAATTATAACGCTCATCCATGATCCAGTGTTAACGTCAGCTCGCGTGACCGATTGATCCCAGCAAATTGTTTCCAACTTGACCAGACTCTAGTTCGACAACCTCACAATAAATAATTTCAAATTTCAATCGCGTTACATAAATATATATACTAGTAGAATAAGCAAACCTTATTGTTTAGGGACTCAACATATACTCAACGTAGAAGCACATTCGTCACGTTTGTGAATAGGCATTCTCACTACAGAACTAAGATCAGGCGAGGTGGGTGCATAGACGAATATGTCCGCTACATAAGCTGGGAGGCAGTGAATAATAGCAAGAGAAAGCGACTGCAGAGCCACACCTGGGGGGACAGCGAGCAACGGAGAGAGAAGGCGAAGGTTCGCTTCGCACCTGCGATTAACACTCGAACGTAGCGCTGGGCATCGGCTGGGCAGGCGTCGAGGGTAAACCACACTCCGTTCCTAGCCTTGTTGTCAACCACCAGCTGTTTGAAAAGATAAAAGAACTTTCATACCATGCTCCAATCGCTCGCGTCCTTCCCAACGTCAACATCTGCCATACCTTGGTCAGGCATGGAAGAAACCAAAGCTCCTTGGTAGAAAGCTCCTTGGTAGGCCACACCCTAGATCGAAGCCGTCCCTCAGGGGGGCGAATATGGAGGGCGGCGGCCGTGTCGTAGGTTAGCGCTGCGACAGCTTCTTTGCTTTCTTTGTTTGTAGCTTCAGGCTTCTTCAACTAGCAGCGTCCCCATCCGTGTTGTGAATACTGTGTGGGGGTTGGCTCTTCCACGACACTGTAGCTATGGAGAGCTGCGGAGAGGTAAGTATTGCCTTTCAACGTTTGGCAAACTGAGTCACCTAAGTTCTCGTGGAGCCCAATCATGTCGCGAGGTTGATCTTGATCACTAGGACCTCCCAGTGCTCCCAGTGCTTTGTGAGGAACTCGTTGACGGGCTTCGAGCCTCCGTCCGCGCGGTGACCGCGGCCCTCCATTGTTAGAAGGGCGTCGCGATCGATCGTTGAGGTGGAGGTCGTGACGTGCGGAGAGCTAGAAAAAAGAGAAAATGCTGAAGATTAATAGACTAAGCAGCAGCCAAGATGGCAATAAGCTCACGAATGAGATCACTCTCTGATAGAGAAAGCACTCACCAAAGGCCACGAAGTTTAAACAAGGACTGGTCTCAACAACATTCCCTTCAGATCACGATACTTACAGCCTGAGGTTCACGCTGCTCGCCCAATAGTCGTGTATTATCTGTGAGGGCGATGCCTGTAAAGTTTCGAAGATGATGAGGGTTGATCCACGGTGACTGGATAACACAACACGGCAGATTTGCTGTTTCTGCACCTTGAGCATGATGATCTAGCATACGATCGGAATTCAGAGTCGGCGAAGACGAGCAGGGTGGTAGCACGTACCTCATATCATCCGGCACCCTGATCATCCACATCTCTCTCCTCGAACATCGGCAGGATCTGTTATCATCGAGGATTACGGCACTCTCAGAAGCTCGTGAGGTCGTATGCACACCGTTGAAGCATTTTCGACCGATAAGACATTTGTTGAAGAGGTCCGAACGAACGCAACCACCCAGCAGCTCATGTCCGTCGGTCAGAACGGTCAAGGCCAGACGACCTCATCGGTCTCTTTTCGCGGCCGGTGAGTCGATAGACAGCGTGAACTGAAGAGCATTGGATCTTTGCCATAGGCTAGGGCGAAGACGTGAGAGCGTCGGTACGTCTTGGACACACACTTGATGGCATGTCTGGCAAGCCCTGGCAAGTCACGTCGTGATAATGACCCTCACGTCCGGTTTGAATAACATGCCAGTCGTGGCAAATGAGACACCAGGGAAAGGGCATAGAGTATATTAGATATTTAAAGAATGGTACAGAGACAAATAAGCGTGATTTTCTCTTTTAAAAAAAGAAGAAAAAAAACGATACGGAATGATGCTAACCTTCAAGAGACTTCGAAAACGCACCAGAGACCTCTTTCTTCAACGACCGACAACCCTCTGCCAACGAGCGGACCACCTGCTCCAAGGGGATGGGACCATTGATGAGCAAGGGTTCGGCGGCCTGCGCTCGTAGCTCTTCGACGTCCGTCTGCAACTTTTCCAACTGCAGCTGGGCATCAAACACGAACGAACGCATAGTTTGGGTGCTCTGTCCAGCTTGCTGGAGGGCGTGTACGCGTCCCCAGGCTCCTCTCATCTTGCTCCTGTTTCCTCCGAGGATGGTCCAGAGGCGACTGAGAATTTCTTCATACTGCCGCCTGGCGTCGGCGAGAGCGTCGTCGTAGATCATATCAACAAAAACATTCAGGAGGCCATCCAAGATTACAAGCGCGTCATACGTCTCGCCGTTGAGATGGGTTAGTTCGCGATTAAGAGCCTCGAACGTTTTGATCGTGTGGGTGAAAGCCGTTTGGAGGCTATCTTCTTGTTGTTTTGGAATTTTAAGGAGTTTCATGTATTTTCGAGGGCTCCAATATGAATCAACGGATATCGATTTGGACACCTGGATGGTATGCTGTGAAGCTGCCAAAATTCTGACAAAAGTGTCGTGAGGCGCTGTAGATGAACACGAAAAGGAGAGGACATACAAAGAGATAGATGAAAGGAGTTTTGCGGTGTACTTTTGCAGTCTGCGTGCCCCATGTTTCGAAGCTTCTCGAATAGTGGCAAGTTGGAACAGAACAGATTCTCTGTTGTTGAAGGTAACTCCCTTGAGAAGAAGAGCCATGTCGTCCAAGGACAAGACTATCTCACGAAATTCGTGTCCGATGGCGGGGGCTGTTGATGTACCCGCAACAAGTTGCCTGTAGGCCGAAAATTGGTCTTCGAGGACGTCCGGGATGAAAAACCGCGGAGTGGTTTGCTGAGATACCTCTTTGTTTCCACTGCATACAGAAGCGTCCGAGAAGAGGGGAATCTTGCAAGCAAAAGAAAAGATAGGTGCTAGCGGGCGCGTCACCGCAAGGGGCTGTGGAACCTGGCCCTGGTTGATGTATAGACCCTGGCAGAAATCGGAGGAACGGACGAAGGGGAGAGTGCACCCCGGGCGTATAACATGAGAGTACAGCACGCTTAAGGCTGCGACCCAGAGAAGGAGGAGGAGAGATGAGAGGATAACGAGAGCAACGACAAAACTGCGGAGCGGCGGAGCGGCACGTGTAATGAGAGAGCGAAACATCGCGGTAGAACTTGAAGGCTCAGAGGGACTGTCCTCGTCATTTATGGGATACCAACATCCCAAGCCTGGTCTGAACTTCTGGTGGCAAAGTAGGTAGTCAGAGTACGATCAGATAACAAGGCGACAAAGGCAATTTGCCACCTGTAATGCGTCTTTCCGAGCCCAGGCTTCTTTGTGCAGGGGAGAGATGCTTCCATATTCGTTAAACTGAAAGTTATGGGGAAAGTTGTCGGCGTCGATTTTCAGAACGTGATTGCGTCGGTCGACAGTAGCTCGAAGGAGTATGAATAAGAGTGACACAGTTTGGACAACGGCATCGTCACGGCAGGTGACAGCACGAGTTCGACAAAGCTCTCAATATTGTTCAATCGTCCATGGCGCCACGTCGCTGCGAGAGCTTTGTCTCGTGCTACGGCCGCGTACACCCGGGTTGATATGGCGTCGATTATCTTTGACGAGCTTGAAAGGTCTGCAACGGTCCAACCACATCCAGGGCAAGTCCTGGTACAGCCTGGTACGTGCTCATGGCCTTCAGAGATTGGAGATGTAATGGGCTGATTATTCAGGCAAATGCAGCGCTCGATTCTCCATGGCCCTGTCGAGAAGGTTTTTATTATCACGGCACTTCCCCAATGTATCTGCTTTTACAAAGACCTGCCAGCACTTGGCGCTGCTCGTTCGGATTGAACGGTTGAACGGTGGCAGCTTTCAGTCTGGTCGCATAGGTATATATATTGAACTTGGTCCTGGATATCTGCAAACATACGATGTCCCAGCCCACGATGTGGCAAGTACTCACTGTCCATCCCTCAACGCGTGCTCTAATTGCCCCCTTGTTTCTCTCTAGGAGCCACGTCCTTCAACCCGGCCAGCTGTTCACTTTTACGCCGCCTGGAGCCCTATCCCTCCGCCACGCCTCTCTCGGACACGACATCGCCGATGCCAAGGGTCGCACTTCAGTCTTGATTAGCTATAGAAGAGCGCTTTCCCTAGATGAGTTCAAGTCCGTAATTCTATGCACCTTTGTTGTGGGAAAGGCAAGCGTCTTCCTAACTCCTTGCGTCCTGGGTTGATAAGCGGATGGCCTCGCAGGTCGAACACGCCTCATTTCTCCTGCGTCTTGGTTCACAGACCGAGTACAGTCTCGAGATACTCGGCAAGAAGTGGGTCTCGTGTGCGAAGTGCGGTTTTGTTAACTGATCATCTGGCTGCTAGTGAAGTACACCTGGTTGGCCACTACGAGGAGCCTAGCATAATCTTCAGCACATCGTCAGATGTACGGGAAGCTACCCCTCCCGCCGCGGTCGTCGCTACCTCCACCTCCACCACCTCCGAGAAACCAGCGGCTGTAAGAGCACGGGCGCGAACTGTTATCGCTTCAGGGAAATCCACTGCGGCTGCAAAGCCAGCGGCGAGTGCCCTCAAGGTCGGAATGCCAACCACAAAGGGTGGGAGTATAGCTGCTCCTCGGCGAGGTACTGCTGCGACCAGACAGGTTGGTGTCATCATGACCAGATCCAGAGCACTTAAACCCCAGACTGCTGACTCTTCTCGCTTAAATAACGTCGAGTTACCTGACGCACAACCCCAACACAACACTGTCAAGGGGCCGACGCGTATTGTGGACCCCAAGGCAGCTTTCAACGGAAACTTACCCAACATATAGCCTCACTGTAGATAATCCCATAAAGTAGTTTTTTGTGCCAGAAACACCATGATTGCATTGTATTTATGTTGACTAACTTTCCTGTAATCGCCAGCTCAATATTCTCAAGCATGGCGCCTTCCAATGGCCACATTTATTCCCATTTGAATAACCTCTCCTCACGCTCATGCTGATGCGTGTATGAGTGCAAGGCAATGGCTATGCTAATAACCACGACTGAGGCCCAGATCCATGCCCATTGATTGCGTTTGGGAGTTGGGGGCCTGCATATCACTGTCAGGCCATGTTTTCTTCTTTAATCCCGAGAATAACGTACCTTGCAATATTACTCTGCCAAAGTTGCACGTATGTTGCGTCAGGATGAAATGTAGTTCCGCACGCAACGGTTGAAAGGCCGGTCAAGGGGGCAAAATGCTCCTACATGCTTCTACGTGAGACATTCTCCCACTGAAGGTGAGATGTTCTTACTGCGACACAGACAATAATGGGGGCGTCTACTTATACGGGTCAGCACACCCACGTCACTCCTGAGTTGAGCTCTCTGACCTTTGTGAATGAGGTGGTTGGGAGACGTATCCGAAGCCAACTGATAAATTGCAGGTTGTCCAATGGAACTACCTCCAAGCAGGCGCTGGCCACCTTGGATAAACTTGATAGGAAGACAAGTTCTCTGCTGCTTAATATGTGATTCGCAGGGCAGCGCTTTCACCTGACAGAATTTATCTGTCTCATATACATCGAAGCCGGTCTCCAGATTGGATACAGCAAGAAACCGATGGTCCAATGATAAAACCGCATCACCGCTGTTAGGAGTAAGATGAAATTGTGCAGAGAATTACGCATAGCGTCTTGCTTAATAATGTAGATAACTCACATACGGCTTGAGGTTGAAAATGTACGAAGTATGGTGGCAGATTCTGCATCCCAGATCCTGTGAGGATATCAGCATGATCAGAAAAAAAGCATCATGGCTAATTAATATTTGAAAAGAAAACTTACACTATTCCGTGATCCAGGTAGCTAGCCAAGAGTGCATGAGGCGAGATTGAATTGGCCCAATGTAGAGAGGAGACCATAACGTTTGCGCGGACAACCATGCGGGGGTCATTGTATACGAGTTTGTTGTGAAGCTCGTACGCAGCTGATCCAAACGTATCAGCACAGTATAGAACCCCAGCATAAAGGAAAAAAGAACCGACAGGGTTGGCCCACTAGAAGAGAAAATGTCTGTATGGTGTGGCGACCGCTCGCCGCGACGAGGCCGCTCCGATGCGGAGCAATACATTCCACTTCGACATCAAAAAGAGGGAGCCTGATCACAGGGAGAGCACTATGCACCTGGACAATGGTAATTGAAAAAAAAGACGCATAAATGCAGTGACCAATGGCACTGAGAAGTGCAGAGAAGCCTGAATAACACGCACTTTCGACGTCAACGAGATGAGAGAAATACTTCCTCCATGGTTCCCAGCGAGAATCTTCCCTTTGTTCAACCAAGCAGCAGAAGCGAAGCCGTCTTGCGAGGTAACTGGTTGATACAAGCGCTTTCCGGACGTCGTGGACCAGATAAAAAGGTTTCCATCCACATCTGCACTCAGGAGCATACCGCCGTCTGGACTGAAGTCGAGCGCCACAATGGAGTTGGCATGTCCTTGGAGACGGAACGTTTGATGATAACTAGGCGGCATCGAGGTTGCAGTGGAGAGGCCTCAATGAATCTTGAAATAAGTAGGGCGTTATGCGCGATGGACTCATGGAGGAACCGTTGGACTCACCTTTGTGACACCTAAAGATACCGAACTCTTTGTAGTCATGTGGATCTATCGCCAGTGCTGAAGGAGCTGGAGGAGGTGAGCACAAAAAGTACGCATTGTTCAATTTTCACCCAACTCTTCTTCCACCGCCATGAATGACCCGAACATCTTACATAAAACATCTTTACCCACCACTGGACCTGACATCCTAGACGCTCCTCTTGACGACGTTGACGCTTTTGTCGCCAGGGTTTTGGCTGTGCCTCTCAGTGGGGTAGGCGTCGACCTTGACGCTGTCCTCGGCCCTTCTCTCAAAGTAGAGGCAGACCTTCGACTGGCATTCGCTTCAATGCATGGCATTGATGAACGATTGGAAGATCCATTTATTGGAATCTTCGACCTATTTGCGCTTCCACAAGAGGTGCGGCAGGTACGAAGGGGAAGACCGCCGCGTGAGATGATGCAGGGTGGGAAAACTGATGACGTTCACGGGATTGATGCGCTTGCGGCTGGTTATATGTTCCCATTGAACTACCAACGAAGACGGGGAACGCCGAGTACCGTCCCAACATTCGACGATTTCGTATCAAAATGGCAAATTTTCACTGAAGGTACTCTGCGATTTATAAATTGGGACAATGTGATTGCCGCAGGGGGGAGTGTTTTGGCTTGCCTGCTGCCCCAGGGTCAACGCCAGTCTGCACGTCCCAATCGAACAAGGAAATTTTTCCAACGTAACTATCCTTACTCGGATATCGACCTCTTTCTTTGGGGTCTTACGGAGGACGAGGTACGTGCTATAACACAGGATAGCCGCTGTAGCTCATTTCCCTCCACTAGGCTAAAGCGAAGATGGTCACCATCCACGAAGCAATTCGAAAGGCTATCCCCCCGAATGTCATCTGCATCAGAAAAAAAAATACCGTCACCATTTATTGTTGGTATTATCTTTCGACTATCCGGCAAAGTACTTACTTGGTCGTCCTCAGCTGAATTCCCTTACCGGACGATCCAAATCGTTCTTCGCCTCTATTCTTCACCAGCTGAGGTTCTTACAGGCTTTGATGTTGACTGCTGCTGTGTCGGTTTTGATGGTATTGTTTTTACTGATATTATAAGGCTGATTGGGCTGATTTCTATATGCTACTAACTTCTAGGGACCAAGGCTCTTGCTAATCCCCGGGCTGTTATGGCATTTATGCGGCAGTGCAACACTATTGACATGTCACGCCGATCCCCCTCCTATGAATTTCGGTTAGCTAAATATGCTCCAAGAGGGTTTCAGGTTTACCATCCCTCCCTCGACCGAGATGCTATAGATCAAAAGGTTTGTGCCATGTACTTCTCCAGGTCGTCCAGCAAAGTATTCACTTTCATTGGTCCAGATTTATGCACCACGTACATCCTCCTTTCCAAATGGTCTTGCCCGCCTGTTGGTTCTAGAACGGATGCAGCTTATGAAGGCATCCCATCCATATCGTACCCTACGTAATGTTGTCCCCAAAGTTGTTGTAACTTGCAGGACGTCAAGCGAGACTGCTATGTTCAAAGCTCTGGATGCATCTGACTATGACTCCGCAATAGCTTACATTCCATATGGCCCTGCGTGGAAAGCTACCAGGATTATAACACTTTGGAAGCATATGGTGAGTTTTTCTGCGTAACCTGCAGGTCTGGCTGCTCATTGACTCCTCCCAGGAGAAGAGACTGAATGTCAGAGGTAGGTGTCCACAAAAAATCTTTCATGGATCAAAGAGGGGCCTGACAGTATCTCTAGTCAAACACCTTCAATATGATGAATATGGACAATGCCTTGACAAAGAAGAGCGATACATCCCTCACAGACATTCCTTCTTTGTCTCTAGGAAGATGGAAGGTTGCTTTGAAAATTTCTGTCGGGTAGGTTGTTCTCTTTAAAGAGGAAGGCAGGGTTCAAAAGATCTCCTTCTAGAATTGCAAACTGCCTGTTGAAGGTTCTAAAGAAGCAGCAACATTTGTGTATGGCCCACTTCAGTTCATCAAGAATAATCCTGGGAGACAAGGCATTTGCGGAAGTTTCGACCCTATTGATGATGATGAATGGGAGAATGAAGCATACGTTGCAGACTGAGCAGGTGCAAGTTTCAGGATAGTTCATAAGTCAGAGAGACGAGTTGGATTTGATAAATCACAAGCTACAAATATGTTGCATTGATTGTGTAGATTATAGAGCAAACTTGTCAGAAAAGACATACAGAGAGCCAAGAGAGAGAGCTGGTGCAGCCATCAATTAACCACCCCTGTGAAGGCTTTGTCCCAGGGATGGCGGTGGCAGGTGGAGCAAAGCTAAAGGGCTAGAGAAAAGTCAACAGTTGGTGAAGGAGGTGCACTCGCAAAGGAATATAGTTAGGGGTGCACGAATATGAGCAATTGATTGTGGTTTAATTCTCCTTGGATGTAACAAAGCAGGTATCCGACCATTGAATCCATTCTGAAGCAGTCAAAGAAAAGACGACTGGGAAGAAGAACATAAGCCAAGACGGGAGGATGGACCATGAACGTACGAGGTGGTTCAACGGCAGAGAATTCTTACGTGCTTCATCACTAATCTGCGATCGTAGGTCTTATATGAGAGTGGCAGAGCATACAAAGGTGCCAAAGTCCTCGAAAACGCGGAGCATCGCTCCGGAGAGGGAAGAACAATGATAAAATATTTGGGTATGGCTTGGACCCGCGCCGGCAACCTTTCAAGAGAACTGAGAGTAACCAGTCATGCAACCAGCCGGAGAAGACAACTGTGTCGCGTTTCATTCGAGCAGGGGGATATATGTTACGGCCTAGGCAGAAAAGGGCGCAGTACGGCGCGAGCATACAAATCCAATTTCTACAGACCTGAAAGTAACGGTTGGCCTGTCAGGAACGCGTCTGTAAGTTGGATGAAAGACTCACTAGCCAGGTAAAACTCCCTGATTTCTCGTTCCTCCTCCGGAATGAGGTCCTCATACTCCACACACAAGATTTGCTTGTGCAGGAAATTGGACTGCATTGGCAAAGTAAGGGACACTCTTCCCCAGCTTGAAGTCTCGTCTTCAGCGAACCAAACTGCCCCCTTCGAGGCTCTGTACGAAAAAGATAAATTTTGACGACAATGGCATTCGGAAACGTAGTCCGGACGTGCCTCGCTACAACTGAAGCACCGATGAGCAATGCAAGACCGTGAAGAAGATCCAGGAAAAGACTGACGTGGGATCTAGGCGGTGCTGTCGATGATCACCGCTGACGCTCTCGTATCTTCCGACA
>MPNV01003361.1:15369-37797 GCA_013376435.1 Cyclocybe cylindracea
ACCTATTTCAAGTCTGGTGATACTGTGTACGTCCGGACCGTTCACATCGTGACGTACCGATGTCCTCAGCACGTACCAGCCTTGATTGTTATTACCCACGACGGAACCCATATTTTCTCAACTCTTAGTCTGTGGCATCGATGTCACTAAGGTACAGGTCCAGTACACTTCTTCACGTCGCCTTGACTCACGCACCGCCCTTCCCGATTTCAAGGTTCATGGGCTTCCCCGACATTGGGTGGTTGCGTTCGTTTCATTCTCGCCAACGAACGATTGGTGGTTCAGCGATGCTTGACCTCTCGGAAGTGCCATCTTCCTTCGTTGCTAGGCCTTGCCCACGAATTATTCTGGCGAACTGTGCAGACAACAGACAACCCTGGCGACGGTCCACGATCGATCCCGTTTCTACTCCTATTTGAGGAGAGAGGAGTTGGTGTTGGTAGGTACTGGATAGTTAGGTACTGATGCCACCCCCTGGTCTTGCCAGTGTTCTGGCTATCCGATCGTGCGTAAGTCTTGCTCAAGTGCAGAAGAAAACCATCTTGCGGTTGGGTTATCAGCATGTCGTCAGTATCATACTCTAGTGTGTCCGACAACACCTAAACTTCATCTCTTCTTATTCGAACTTGACTCCGTACCATCCATCCTTTGTCTCCTGCTTCGGTCGCCGCCATCAACTATGGATTCTTTGTCTTATCAACGTCAGACCTTCGATGGTTGCTCTCATGGTCCTACGCTGCCACCTCTTTGCTTGACACAAAGCTCTGCCAACGCTGGCGGGCGTGTATAAAAATTCATAAACACAATTGTGACGCTCCCCCCATTACCTCTTCAGACTGTGAGATCCCTGACTTTCCGACGATGTCTCATACACTGACCATCCGTAGATCATGAATGTTTTCACCTTGACCACGCATCAGGGTCGCGCTCTGCTAGACCTTATGCTGGACCACTCAGAGCGGTCCTGTCTGATCTCCTTCCTCCGTGTCTCTCGCCTCGTAAACAAAAAGGCCAGGGGACGCCTGTGGTGCACCATTCCCACCGCTTTCCACGTGTTGAGACTTCTTCCCTCCTTCAGGCAGAAGAACGGTCTTTGGGTGAGCTTTTTATTCTACGTCAGTCTTTCTTGGTGACCGATTTGTTTTCTTGAGACGTTCGATGCTCCCTATCAATTTCCCGCCTCCCCGTCGGAGTGGACCCGCTTCGACGAGTATGCATCTGACATCCATGTTATCGACAACCTTTTCTCTTCGAAGGCCAACGACGTTCTCGATATCGACCCACTAGTGTTTCTATTCATCAATCGGGCAAGGCCGGCAAAATGCATACTCTTCGACAAACTTGAATCCTTCGCGTTGCCGGCAACGATTCGGGCTCCCTTTCGGATAGACTACCTGTGTTCCCGCAACCTGCGCGCCGTGCATCTGGAATCTTTTCACTTACTGGACCACTATCTGGAGGACATCGCCGCATCCGCACCTCAACTTCGAACTCTCACCTTAAAAGGCCCTTTGACCGGCAAAATGTTATCAACCCTCCCCACCTTTAACACCCTTCGACAGATTTCCCTCGAACTCGACACTCCTCTGTTCAACCACGGTTTAGCAGATACAAGCGATTACCATGATTTCTTCCAACGGCTGGAGGACATGTCGGGCCTGGACTACCTTTACATTAATATTCCCCTAACCTTGATGCGGCCCCCCTTGGCTCACGCCTTTACTGGCGTAAATCATCTCGACATCCAAGGCGAAGGTGTCTCGATCACGAATCTCTTGAGCGCGAGTTCATTTACCTCCGTCACCCTCCGCTTTGTTCAAGGCGAAACAGTTCCGACATATCGTGCCTGCTTTGACGCCTTGGCCCGAAATTCATCTCAGCAACTAGAGTCGGTCAGCATCTACACGCGAGCGGCTGTGCCGCATGATTTCCCTGTGCTATCATGTTTTGAGCCACTACTTTCTGTCGAAAATCTCATCCAGCTACGCCTATTTCATTGCAACACTTTCAACATTGTCCTCTGTGATGAAGATATTCAGAAGATGGTTGCATCCTGGCCCAAGATCCAAGATCTCGTACTCATAGCTTCACTAAAATCTTCTGTCGGACAAAATTTGAGATGCCAGCCCACACTACGTGGTGTTCTTCTTGCTTTAACACGTATTCCTGATGTCATGAACCTTGCGGTTAGAGTAGGAAATCGATCATTTGTAATATCGTGAATGCTGTATATATGTCACTACACAATCAAGAATGATCTAGAGGTATTGCAACAATGCATGGAATAGGAATTGTTGAGAATTGAATTGGGGCGAGAGCAAAGTGATACAACAGTTCTTCATCACTGATGATGATCTCCTGCGTTTCATAAGAATTGGAATACAGTCTGCCACCTACTTCGGGAAAACGACGATAGGGGTCATACTCCTCATATTCGACAGGAAGGGACTGGTAACATTTCACAATGAAAAATGTTTGAGTGCGACTGGCAGTTCCAATCAAAGCCCGTGTATGAGAGAAGATAGCTTGGATTGTCCCTGCCGAAATGGAACCATCAGTACCCCGATAGTAGATGTGACTATCACGGTCTGATGTTTTCTCTGTCTGAAAGTTCTCCCCCAGACGTTTGATGGATTTTCGCATGTACACCAAAGGAGACAGGCTGCTCAGGTCTGAGCTGTGATCATTTTTTCTGACCCAGTCCTTTAATAGTGCATACCACTTGGAAGGCATGGCTTCAACATCCTTCCTTGACCATGTTTCAGTTTGAATGGTTTCTCGATAGGACTCGTCATAGTTAAAGGAGTCGCTGAGAAGGGTGCCACGGATGTCGTCATGAGAGATGGTCGCCCATGCTTTGAGAACATCCTCCAACTCAGAAGGTAGCTGTCCAGGATGAAGGAGGGTCCGTAACCTTTGTCCCATGCAAAACCGTTCAAGGATAGTTTTTTCCAGCTCTCCTGCAATTGAATAGTCAATAAACCACCCAGGATAATATTGGAAGGAGAACAAACCAAATTTCATGTTTGTTGGGATGTTTTGAAGGAGATAATTGTAACGTTCAAAGGCAAAGCATCGCCATGCATGGACTGGACCAAATCGTTCCAAAAACTGCTGAAAGTGTAAGGCAAGATGTTGGTATGTCGTAAGTGTTGTTCCTGGATATAAGCTGACAAGCTCCACCAAGTACTTGTGCATATGAGAGACATAGGCTGAAATCCTCTCTGGTGTCATGCATCGCATGGAAGCTAGCTTGACTGCTGTCACAAGATGCAGGAAGTTGTCAAGCATACAGCGCTTCCGGCTGCCTGCTGGTTCATTTCCCCACAAACGATTCAAGGTGAGAGTCAGATTCACAGTGCAAAATGTGCGCCATTGGTCTGCTGTAAATTTGCCCCTCTTTGCATCTCCAGGGTTGCGGGGTGCTGCAGCTACCCAGGAAGGTAACACAAGCTTATCCATATCAAGTTGTACTGCCTTCAGTGTTTCACGTCCAAGAATGATGGTCCCCTTGTTCTTCCCTTTTCCTGAAGGCTCTTTGACTTTATTTGCAAGATGTCCACTTTCATCAACAATACCTGCAGCAACACGCTGATTTTCAGAGGCATAAGTTTATATCTGCTGATGATAAAACCCATCATCACTCACCCAGGCTTGTAGTGCCTTCATCATGTCAGGGACTTTCCATCCTTCTTGGGTTGTGATGCCCTTTAAACCACATAAATGCAAGAGGACATTTCGTCGAACACTTTTCAGTCTGTATGTTGGTGCAGTTTCTAGCAAATGAACACCAGTCGAAATCTCGGTATCAGTTGGAGGGTCATCTTTGTGTCTTTTTTTTGCAGGTTCCTCAGCTTGAGGAGGGTGTACTGCTATGGTAGCAGATTCTTCATCAGATATTGCCTCTAATGGCTCGCCATCAGGGTCAAACCACCCTCTTGTGATACGCTAGTAGGAACCAAACTGAGCAAAGAAACCTGGTAGTAGAGGGCAACTCACATATGCAATTAGATCCTTCAACAGTTTCTTTGTCCGTCCACCATATGGGAGTGTTCCAGTTTCACGTGCAAGTTCACGCAGAACAGGGTTCTTGAGGGTTTGGAGCATAGCCTCAGAGCCAGTACGGAGTATGTGGCGACCCTTCTCCATGTCTGCCTCACTTGGCTGGCCTTTCATTTGCAGTGAATGTTGGTCACCATCAACTAACCGGACATCCATCCCCCAGACTTGTCGGCAGTGGCGCTGGAACATACGCAGCAAGAATCCATGCATTGAGTCAATTGTAACAAACCTGGTTGGATCCCAATATGGCAACCGAAGCAGTTCTGACCAGCGAACACCAAACACTTCATATAGCTCATCTCTCTCTTTCTCTGATCCAGCATCCCTCCATTGTTCAGCAATCTGCCGGTGTTCATTGAAAGTGCGTGATGGCCAAGTAGAGTAATCCAGATTATCAATATCTTCTGCCTTCAATTTGCAGAAAGAACAGAAATTGTTGGAAGAATGGCCAGCAAAGCCACTCATTTGGCGAGCAGCAGGCAAATCACAAACAAGAGGGACTACTGCTCCTCTCACAAGACGACCATGAGGATGGCACACTGTTGAGGTGAGAAAAAAACCATGGACCCAAAGGATTAAGAGGTCATCAACAAGAGGGCAGAGAATGTGATTGATTTGCTCCTTGGATGGCTCAGTGGGCCCAGGAATAATACCAGCCAAAAAGATGTTCTCAATGTCATGCCGTATGGCTGGAGGAAGGTTCAGGCAGACAAGGTAAATTGCCCCAACCGTGGTCTTCTTCCCACTTTCCTTGTTCATGTATGGGTTGAAACCATCCATGTTCAGGCTGAACACTAGGCGCCCCTCGTTTCCAGGACGTTGCAAGAACGGGCGCTGGCAATCGCCTTCTGGTCCTAGAAATTCTTGCAGTTCCGGTGCTTCGAGAATATCCCAAGTTCCATCCCTATCCTGTGGCTTCAGAACATCACGATCCAGTAGTTCCTCAATATCTGGACGGGAATACATGTCGGCAAGCCAATCTTCAAGTTCGTGGTGAAGAAAAAGGCGTATTGGCGTATTTCCTGGGCTGGTTTTCCCCTGCTTGCCATGTTTGCTCCGGAACAGACTTGCATTGCAGGGTGGGTTTGCAAGGGTTTTGCTGTGCAAACAATATGCTGGTAGAGGTTCTGAAGTATTGAGATCATAGCGGTATAGGGCGAAGCATTGTGGGCAGCAAAGGTAAGGACATGTCTTCGGTTGGAGGTCCATGCGTGACAGAATGGTTTCCGGTGCGCGAGGAATGTCTTTCTCAAGGTTATACAACCCGAGGCTACCTCGAGAAGCGACCGATAATGTCAATAACGAGTGCAGAGCGACCAGAAGAAATCGGCAATCTTTCAGTGAAACGCCGCAGATAAGGTGCATGTAGGCGACGAGGACATATGATAGCACCAAGACGGGTGGAATATGGGCAAAAGGCCTGGAGACACGGTTTCCTGCAGATGAAGATTAGAATACTGCCTAGGAAGAGCTGTGGGATCCATACCTGTATTGACCCATTTGACCCTATCCGACAACTCGCATGAGACTCTTCTCAGCCTTTCCCACTCATGCATCTTCTGCCGGAGGAGAGCCCTCTTCTCCTCTACCAGACGGATATGCACGGATGAGACTCTCTGCGCCACTGTCACGGAGTCGAGGGCTTGAAGGGCTTCCATGAGTTCCAGGGCACTTTCGAGCCAGCCTTCGTGTTTGACGATGGGCGAGTTCACTGCGACTGTCGTGTCCAGTGCAAGATATTCATCCATTGGCTCAATCATGGGGCGTGAGGTGGGTGTCGGTGGATTAAGGAATACAACTTTCGTCGAACTTATTAAGAGCCGTATGTCAGATTGCTGGAGTCTCGTCTCGACAGAGGCGAGTTTATGGAGTGCAACTTCATCTGCGGTGATTGGCATCGTGCGCTTGCTGGCAGGACGCGGTTCAGGGGGGGTATAAGGAGAGTCGAGCAAAGGAGGATCCAATTCTGCAGAAGAGCCTCGATTCTCATCGTCGAGACGGGTTTGAGGTTGAGTAGGCGCCAAATGCGAGTGACCAATTGTGATCGCGTTGTCCAATCTGCGGTGCTCCTTCCGGAGCGCGTCAGAAAGGTACTGGCCAACAAGGATGGCACCTGTTTCAGGGTCTGTAACGGTGGAAGTGGAACAGGACCGGCATGTGCACAAAACCAATACCGCTGGCCTAGGAGGAGGATGGTTCATAGTTAGAGTATTAGGAAACTTGAAGGCTTCGTGGTTTGATCTGTCACGCAACACTATGTTATTCCCACCACATCACACATCACCAGTTATATTCAGTGAGGCCGACATATCATAATTACCTAGTAGATCGGCATACTTATACTGCGGGTAGTACGAGATTACTTGTAGCACAAAAATCCACTGATTTCAATAACACTCAGCTACTGCTGACGATGCGAGAATGTTGCCTATACTTCTTCTTCCAAGTCGATTCCGCGACAAACGACGGCGAACCTTTGGGGGTAATGATGAGCCGCCTCGTAGATCCTACTTTCCGCCATCCCCATTCCACAACAGTCCAAGACGCTTTGCGTCCCCTCTTGCCCGACATCCAGACCCAAACTTGACACGCCGTCTTCTCTTTGTCAATCCAGTTGACAAAGAGGTCTTCATGATGCAAGTCTGAGAGCTTCGCGTTCGAGGGCGGTTCCAAGAGTTTCCTGCTCTCAGCCATCTCAAACCAGCCAAGCACCTCAGTTCGGTTTCGTGCCTTGTGTTGATGACGACCAGTTATCTTGAAATATTCCAGTTAGCTGTATTTTCAGAGAAAAGCGGGGGTGTCTCAACCTTCACATTTGACCTCGACTTTGGCTCTGCTCCAAGATGGTCCCCGCTCGAACTCCATACGCTATCTCCGTCCGAGACAGAACCAGCGGGAAGAATAAAAGAAACTTTTCCCTTGCGGCGGATATGGATGTGTGATGCTGACCCAGCTCGGACGGTGGAATGAGGCCTGCTCTCATCCACGTCCGACAACGTCTCTGTAAGTGGCATTTTGGAGGAAGTTGCTACCACGTTCGGTGGCGTCTGGGATCGATGGTAGGACAAGGGCACCATGCTTGATGACATCTTGGAGCGACGAATGACATGTTCTGTCCTCCCTGCGCTGCTGCCGGCGAGGGACGGCACTTCCGCTGGTAGTATCGTCGGTTTCTGCGGTGGGTCGTAGTATGACAGTCTTCTCAGACCTCTCAAGACCTAGCATGCCGATGCATGAAAGTTAAAACCAATCTGAACTTCTGAATGAGACTTGACATACGTTCATGGCAATTCGGTCGAAGGGATCAATGTCCAGATGCGACGAGCGGTGTCAGAAAGGCAGCACTTGTTCTCTCTTATATATGCGGACCTCTCTTGCTCCTTTTGAACGCGTATGGGGACAAAGGCCTGTAGATCACGATAAGTTGAGATAAGTTGAAAGAAATAACAACTAGTGCGCTCGTACATAGGGAGGGGCCAGTGGTACTTGACGGAGACGTGGAAAGCACAGTACACAGCATAGGTGTCGAATATCAAGCTTATAGTCAGTCGGGAAGAAAGGTCAGTGCTACTGACGCGGTTCATTGCTTGGTGCTTGGGCATCACGTGCACTACTACTAATAGGCAAACAGTGAACACTCCTGAGTCCTTCCTCAAAGCTCTTCTGCCACCAAGTGCTCGTGCTCGACAAAGGCTCTCAATCGTCCATGGCGCGACGTCTCAAGCACTACGCTTTGTCTCTGGGGATATGTGCTACGGCCTTCTTGACTAGCTCGGAGAGCCTGCCAAGGTCCAACGGGTACGTGCTGGTACGTGCTGGTACGTGCCTGTATGATTATGACTAAAGCATTACCCCGCGTCAGGAATGCCTTCACTATCGCGGTGGTGCCACAAGGTCTCCATTTACAAAGATACGATGCCACATGGCACTGCTCGTCTTGAGTTCCTACGCGGTATGTACGTGGTTATGGCCTTCAGGGATCGAGGCTGACGCGTCGAATGGGTTGCTTGTTGCAGCCTGCTGCCCCAGATTCCATTCCATACGAGACGACCGTGCAGGGCACAGGTATGTGCAAAAATACGATGTTCCGGTGGTAAGTACCCATGAGGATTGCTTAACGCGAGCTCTAATCCCTTACGGGCCAGGTTCTTCAGCTCGGTCAGCCATTCGCATTTGTGCCGCTTAGGGCCGTGATCATCCAACACGCCTCTCCTTTCTCTGATCCCAAGGGCCGCAGTTCGTTGCTGGTAGGTTATGCCGAACAGCATTCTCTTAGTCTTCGTCTCGACTAAGCCTAGATCGAGCACGTATCGTTCAACTTGCGTTGAGAACATTTTTTGTAGTCCTCTGCAAGAAGTAAGTCCTTTTGTACAAGATCCCATTCCGTTGACTTACCAGCCCGGCCAGCGAAAGACACCTTTTGCACCATGGTTAACGAGACAGGAAAGGCGCAAATACTATTTGCCGTAGCACTATGTACGTCTCAAGGGCGGCCTGTTGAATATGGCCGCAAGGTAACAGTCTACGTTGAGTACAAGCTTTTTATATGCAGGCCACATATATATACCGCGGGAGCAGCTGCTAGCTATGACCTCAATATCTGTCGTTAAAGCACCAACCACGGCTACGTCCTCGTCTGCAAACCAGGCAATTCTCACCGTGCTAAATGCTGCCTACCTTTCATCCTTTCGATACCCTTGCTCGGGGTGAACCTAGGGTTTTGTGGCACCAGTTAACGGGCTTCCAGGCCTTCTATCTGTGATTTAAGTCTTAAAAGTGTCCCGCCACTGCGAAAGAAAAAAGAATTCAATCTCGATCAGTTTCCCTCATTGAGTCTCTTAGGCGATAGATAATTTGTCTCTTGCCGTTGGCACACCTTCATGCACGTATGGCTGTAGCCTCGATTCGATCCATTTTCGGATTTGCAAGCAAAAGGGCGTCAGGGCTAGAGTTTGCACGAACTTAAGCAGCGAATAATAGTCCGAGGACGGAGACTGGAATCCTTTCTCACCCAGTGTATCCGTGTGGATCTTCTCAAGTTATCGGAGCCGATGTTTGAGCAGAAGTCCTGATTGTGTCTCTCAGCCCTTGTCAAGAAATTTTGGTGAAGTAGGGGCTGTAATCTCGAGTCAAATTTCTTCAAGTCTTATAAATTTCCTACATGGAAGGCTTTCAAGGCGCTACTTATGCCAATAATGAGATGACTTGGAACACTATATAAATATCGTTCTTCGTTTCTCACAGCTCGAAACAACAATGGAAGCTTTAAAGTGGCGTCCAAACTATGAGTGTTCAAAAAGATGCTGCAATTATGTAATAGATCTCCAACCAGCACATTCTATGATCCCTTCTTCTCCTCGGTCGTCGAAACCCGATTTTTTTCCATCCTTCCCCGGTTCTCGATCTTGGTCGTCAGGAATGTGGCCCGACCAGAAGCAGCAGCGTGGCGTTCACGAGAACAGGAACTGCCCAAGACTCGTCGACGAAGGCAAAGAAGGATCGTTCTCGCCTAAGGGTACGCTGTCCCGGTTGGTCACACGGCTGAACCTCTGGGATAGACTGGACACCAGAGTCATCAAAATAAAATAGTGGAGAACGAGGGTCGGACTCACCGCATGATAGAGGGAGAGAAAGAGAGCGTGACTGCGGGCAACAAACACAACTTTCCCCGCTGTATGTCATCCAGCTGTGCTAGATAACTACGATCAAACATGTTTACAGGCACAGCCTTGGTGGGCGGAGGGCGCGAATCGATATTCTGCGACGGAATCCGAACGTGAGGGAAGGCACCTGGAAGCGCGCGGGGCTCATCTGTGAATCTCGTAGAGAGATGAAGACGATCTAAGACCCTGAAGGCATATCGGAGAACAGGGTTGCGCCAGGGCAGAGTCAAGATCGCGTAACGGACCTTTCCGCCTTCATGGGCTGTCTCGTCCCCGCTGCAGATGCTCATATCGAGCTTGGAGAGGATGTCGTAGCAAGCCTTCATTGAGGGCTCGTACGAGTATACCTGACACACCTTGCGCCTCCGAAGGAATAACTAGCGATAACAATAAGCAAGGGGAAACACGATCGAAAGAGAAAGACCGACGTTGCGCCGTCTCATGTACCGAGCAAACGTCTTCGCCTTATTGAGCTTGGCGATGATGTCCTTACCCTGGCTTTGCAGGATGTTCAGACGAACCGTCTTCACGTGAACGAGGAAGCCTTCCGTAACGTCTCGCAGCCTCGTCTGATCATACTCGTAGAGACCTGAGCCGAGGAAATCCTGAGCGAAGATGTCGGCCAACCGTTTATTCCACGCAGACCTCGGTGCCGTAAGGTCAATCTGGAATTGGCCGACGGAAGGTCCAAAGTTAGGATTCTTGGTTTCCGTGAACCTCTTCGACATCTCAGAGGACACAAAGAGATCGAGATCTTCGTATGCCCTCCCAGTCTTTGGGTCGAGAACGCCGATTTTCAAAAGGCGCTTGGTGTGAATGCGAATGCAGCTCTAGATAACTCCTGGGTAAGTATATGTGGGCAGCACAGAAACTTCCAGGAACGCACCTGAAATCTGAGTGTCTCCGGTGACCTATGCTTGGGAGCGCAGTTTGTCGTTTTGAGGAGTTGTTCCACAGTCGCGTCGACCTCGCTCAAGGCGTCCACTAGCAAAGCAACGAAGTCGGCCTTGGTCTTGAGCTCCTTAAGCGGCTAAACAACAAGCGAGATGAGATTCATATAAAGGGGTGGGTTGTAGTGCATACCTTATCGATACTTTGTTTCTTCTTTTTGAGAGTTTTCTGGACCATTTTCATGAACTAGCATAAGCTCAAATGTGAGAACGATGGCAAGCTGAGGAGAATGGAGCTGCATACCTCATGAGTTCCGTCTTTCTTGAAGGTGCTGGGACCATGGCCATCCGTGTCGTCACCGGTATCGTCACAGGATAGTTGAAACTACGAAAAGAAAATGAATGAAAGATCAGCCCACGGGAGAACCGGCTGCTGTGACTTACGAGAACATATTCATCCTGATAGCGTTTGCAGAGAACGGCAGTGAGTTAACAGCGTCAGAAAGGGGAAATCGGTACGTCCATACCTGAGGGGGGGGCATAGGTCCATTTCCGTGCTTCTTGCGAGGAACTGGTTGCGGCCGTGATTCGGTGGCAAAAGCTGGCTTCCATGGTTGACCAACCGAGGAATTCCCTGGAGGGAGGCGATTGACCTCCAAACTTGGCCGAACCCGGTCATCATCATCCGCGAATCCAGCCCAACAGTCAGAGTGCTCCTCGCGCTCCTTAAACCCGACCCAGGGTTTGTCGCCGCTCGTGAAATTGGCCTGCGGAGTGTCTCCATTGTCCCAAAAACCAACCCAAGGTTGAGCAGCCTCTTGGGTGCTGGTGAAACCGGTCCAGGTCTGCTCAGCGTCGCCATTTTCCCCAAAACCAACCCAAGGTTCAGGAATTTCTTGGGTGCCTGCGAAACCTATCTGCGCTTGAGATTCCTTCTCATCATGCTGAACACTGGCCGGAATTTCGTCGTCAAACCCGGTCCAAGAGTCGTCGTCGTCGTCGGATAGCTCGTCATCACCGTCGAACCCGTTCCAACATTCGGAAGACGCTTTGACGTGCTCTAAAGCTGGCGGAGGATCTGACGCACGGCGTTCACTCAAAACTTGGGACGGACCGTCGAAATTGTTGAAGGACAACCAAGATATGCAGTGCTCGAAGTCATCATTGACATGCAAAAGATATCGAGTGCAAGCCGTTCGGAAGGACTCGTGCGGCGAGATCGACGAGGGGCGTATGACGGCAGGGGATTTGGGAGTCGTAGAGCGATAGTGTGTGCCATGTGCATGAAGAACGACCGCGGATGATTCGGAAGAGAGGCTCGTGTCTAGGAGAACGGGGCTTGGATAGGGTTCAGCGGCATACAGGGTTTTATAGCATCCCGTAGCACCCAAGCTGTGTGGCCTACGTCAGTGTCCGCATTTCATCGTTATTGGAAACGACAAGGAAAGTCCACGCACTGTTGGTGGGACCGTCACGGTATCGTCATGGATGTTGACAATCAAGGTACGGTCCGGTCCGTGATCATCATGTTTAGCTGGGCCCAAGTTCACTCGAGACCTTCGATGGTCTGACCATACGTATAGGCATTCAAAGAGTCGGTGCTCATTATCTTCAATCAGTCCCTTGATGACTACTTGTGCAAAGGTCGGTTGTTGAGCGCTGAGCCTCGAGGCCGTCATATGCCACCGCTGCCCAGCTAATTTTATTTTTAAAGGCAGTTGCGGCCAGCGTTTCCCTATATTCAACCATTTCACCCACAAAGCTCTATCTCACCTTCGATCGTCGCATCAATACCCGCCCTGCAATGTCTGTTCCACCCTGCAAACCCTCGTCCGTATTCTGTGGCTGCTCTTGCATACTCCTTTTTGCTTTTCTGTCTTTCTCCGTCCATATTCTCTCTGTTCCGAATGCTTCTACTGCCGACAGCATCGTCACTACCCTCGTCGCCGCCGCCAACATCCCATGGTTTACCATCCCATATCATTGTCCATCTCCCGCCGTTTTCCAGTCATTCATCGCCCCTGCCCTTCATAACACCCTTGCCTATTTTCATGGTATTCTCCGCCGTTCTATCTTTGAGCCTCTATATTGCGACGTACAGTGCACCGTCACCGAATTTGGCGCCAGGCTCTCGTTGATTGAGCTCCGTACTTCCTACTTCAAGCTCGCCCTTGATGCGAACGTCAAATCCCTGAGCCTTGTTGGAATTGACTTGGATATTCAGTTTCGGGAGCTACTTGCACGCATCTCGGATTTTTCAGCACAACCCAAATACCCGACTGCTGAGGAAATTCATACAATTTTGGAACGCATATCACTTTTGGAGGAGGCCTTCCAACGCATCCAGGGACACATTCAGGACTTGCAGGCTCAATTGCAACACCAGGCCGGACAGATACGGCAACTTGTCATTGCTCAACGAGTTCACGCTAGGAAGAGGTTGTCGATTCAGCAGAGACTTTCGCGACTTTTCAGGGAGCTGTCTGCTCCGTCATCCAAGACATGAGTGTAAGCCTGAGCACACATAACCTGACTGACCCAATTTACTAACCTCTGCACTCAGGCAGCGTTACATTGTGTCAGAGAAATATCCTCTTCGTTGATGTGTATGATGCGAAGGACAACACCCTCCGTGGTGACTACATGCCTAGTCTGCTATGCTATCGTACAGCGCCTCGAAATAAACGTCTATTTAGCTAACCTTGAGATATCTGGATACCCAGATGATCACACGTCGTCAGGATAATTGGGCACTAGAGGCCTGCCTGTGCTCCGCAATGATTCCGACTTATCTTTCTCTCTCAAAGTCTCTCAAGCAGAATAACACATGAGGGATTGCATTACAGGTAAGAACATATAACACAATTTTTAAGGGTCATTTAGTATACAAATAGTCACAAATTCGACCTCGGGTTCAACACTCTTGCTCGCTGGATCTGCCAGTGCGGCCATGTGGCGAGTAATATTTCCTGGGTACGGTCAGATGAGTTTTTGTTTGAGCGCGTCAGGTACATATTTCTCCTATAAAATCAGGTGACTCCCCCTGCTCTGAGTGAGGGTGAATGACCATGATATCAGGACCCACAAGAAAAAGAGAGATGACAGAGACGCACCTCTTAAATTGTCACCATTCTCCTCAGTCCTTGTTCTTCTCTTAGTGCCCGCCTCGAATGTTCTCCTGCCACCTCTCCACGGATGCTTCCAGCCAGTCTGACTTCAATCTTGGAGTTCCTGGTCTAGACCTGCGGTCATGATTATTACACTCATACCCATCCCATTCCCAGCAGTTCACTTCGAGGCGACATCCACCAGCGTTCACCGCGAAAAGACACCAGAGCTCATCCGGATGGATATATTCAACCTTCCTAAAGACCGAAGCAAGGCACACGATCTTCACAGAACGGAACGCTCGTACAACGGGAATTTCGTTGGTCGCAGCTTTACCACTTGCAGTAGTGTCCGGGAAGATGTTCACCAGCATATCCCACCCAAAGTCCTTCATACCTGTAAGGCTCAACACCTCCAGGTTCGGTAAGAACTCGCGATCCCCACCATCGTACGTCTTCAAGCTCAGCGCACGTAGGACCGCGCCGCTAATGGTAGACAGGGGGTTCATCGACGCCGCGTCGATCTCCAGCTCTCTCAGCTTATGGAGCTTCGACAGATCCTCATCGATGACGCGCTGGTCTCTGAAGAACACCTTGCGCACCGCGAGCCGCTGGAGCGTGTTGCGATACCTTGACGCGAGCTTGAACACCGGACCGTGGCTGAACCTGCTTTCACCTGAGAGCGGTACGGCCGCCTCGTCCCCCTCGAACTCGAGCTCCTCGAGCGCTGGCATGTAGGTGTGCACACGGAGGGGAATGAGCACCCTGTACCCCTCTCCCATGTGGCTGTGGATGTAGAGAGCCCGCAAGCGCGGGAGATGGATGCACTGGGGATGGTCCGTCGGCAAATCTGGCCTGGCATCCGTCTCATTGTCGTCTCGAAGCCAGAGAAGGGAGTCCACCCTCAGGTCCTCCAGCGCCAGTGTCCGGTTCAAGATCCTCAACAGAGTCTCGACGGAGAACTCGTGCGCCACCAAATGCGTGAGGTGCGCCCAGGGCAAGTCGGGGGTCGGGTCGAGGAAGGAGTGCAGCACGACCTTGCGTAGGTTCGGTGCATCGGCGATGGCGAGCCGGTACCCACGGACGTCACCGCGCCCATAATACTCGCCGACCTCGACGCTCTGGAGCATGCGCATCTCGCGCTCGAGCGTCGCCTCCAGCAGCTGGAGATACACACGTGGGAGGGACACACGCAGGTCCTGCCACCGGTATGACTCTCTGGTGACAAGGTCGATGATGGCGGACACCTCGAACGCGACAATAATGGGCCCCGGGTTCTTCACCTTGCATTGGAATGTGCGCAATGAGAGGTTGAGCGACAGCGGGCGGGTTGTCGAGCGGACGAGCCATTCTTTTATCAACGTGAGGCGGTGAGGAGAAGGCGCTGTTCGCCGCTTTTTGTCTGAATAAAAGATGTCCAACTTGATCGAGAGGGAACCCCACAGCGAAGGGGCATCCCATGCGACTAGCCGCCAGTCCCTACAGATTGCGCCGAGCTTTAGAGGGCTTATCCCTGAGTAATCGGGGCCCTGGATGAAGTATTCGAATATCTTGACCTTGACTTCGACAGGTATGCGGATGAAAGCCGAGTGGGTGAAGTTTATCTTGCGCTTCGCGGTGAGAATCTCATTGATGGCGTCTTGCCCAGTTTGTTTGAGAGATACTAGGTCTGCACAGGCACTGCACTTGCATGGCTGGCTATCTGTTGAAGGTACGTAGCAATGGTCCAACGAGTCGAGCTGTTGGGTACCAGAGAAAGGGAAGGGTGTGTCCATGGTCGATGTCGTGAAGCGGTGACGGCAGTGAGAGAAAGACGTGAAAGACCTTTAAATATGTAGCCCATCGGTGCTACGTAGACTGATTGATGACATAGGATTGCCTCGTGCATTCACGAACAAAGGGTGATTATGACCCAAAAGCCTTGGCATGGGTTTGATTCAGCAAATCTTGCTTGAATTGGCAAACGCGTGACGCGTGGCGTTCGTGTGTTATAGTGCAGCGCCATTGAAAGCGAAAGGCGGGCTCCAAACCTTGAACAAAAAGGTAGTCCAAGGCAGCGACTTAGATTCCGAGAGGTGGCAACTCCCCACTTGCTCACTCCAACCGCTCGAGCTTCATCTTCGGGAGTTCTGCGCGACGGTCCGATATCTGCGGACTCTCTTAAGCGAACTCCTTGCAGATGAGGTGGCCACCGGCACCGCTGACACCGAGTTCGTGTAGAGAGCGGCGAGGACGTCCCGCTCGACGCCGTGGACGACTTGGATGGCAAGGGGGCCATTGACAGCAAAGCGTTTGTATGTAACTAATCAACCAAAGAAGCCACATATTGAGACGAAGGAATAAGATGTGACGAGATTATCATAAGAGAAATCCACCTTAAAAGTACGCTCGAGTTGGCGGGACGCAGCAGGAATGAGGTTCGTAGTTGGAGAGATAGTGCGTGTTGAGCGAGAATGGGAGACCCGCGAGACTGGCTCCTTCGCGAGACAAGCCCTGAAGTGTTGATCGAAGATGTAACTGCATAGCAAAGTCAGAGACCACTTAGGATATTGAGAATATTTAGATAAGCACCACGCACTTGAGGCGTTGCCTCAGGTAGCCTGGCCGAAGTCGTAAAAGTGTTTCGCTACGAGCTTTATGACGTGGTCAGCAGAGGAACATGGCAGGCAGCTTCTACTCCTTGATGATCTTCTCGATAAATGCCTTCTGAACGACACTCGAACACCAACGTTCAATTGTGATGGAAGGGCGTTCGAATACTTACATAGGCGATCCCAGTACGCTCTTGCCCAAACTAAGCCGTGGAATGCTGAAACCATGGGACGGGGATATTCTTGTCTTGAAGCATTCCTGGAGGGATTCTGGTGACTCCTTCGAGTATATGCAACGGGCTGACGTTGGTCTAATTGAAGCTATCATCTTAGAGTGCGTGCCTCCGCTCGTCTTTCGTGACCGAATACTGCACTCACGAGGGATGCGCAGCGCAATTAATCAAACGAAATTTAAATGATGTTCTGCATTGCTATTGCTATTGCTGTACCTGTTTGCAGATGAAGTATGTTGGGATTGGCACCAGGAGTTCGAATATTGTCATTCGTGCAAGGGAAACCTGCAAGGTTTGGTTACACATCATCATGTAGGCACCCGGGCCCATCATCCATTGTGCTCGTCGGCGAACGTGACAAGGTGTGCAGCGGACGTTGACGAGGTGCTATTTGGGGAGCAGTGGGTATGTGGGTCGACTCGACGCACAATAATGCAAGGGTCAACGACTCAAGACTTCGTGTAGACGATGACAGCAGCTGAGTGACAAGGATTATTGCGAGCGAAGCGAGCATCTATTGGCTCTAAGGGCTTTAAGGGCTTGGGGCCCCGGACAAATAAGTACAAATTTTCCGCGCCGGTGTGCTTGAAGACATTACTGTGCTCTTCCCTCTCTCTGTACCTAATGAACGCTTTCGGCGGTTGCTTCATGTTATCCGTAGCGTGCCGTTCCGGCACAGTCCCCGACTCTCTTCTGGTGTCAGTCGCACACTGCAAAGGAACACGTTGGCTTCGTTGGCCTGCCAGGCCGGCAAGTGTTAGCCCATATAGGAGCCTCTTTTTTTTTTTTTTTTTTTTTTTTTTTTTTTTTTTTTTGAATCAGCATTTATATGCCGCAATAAGAGGATCCTCTTTTTGAATCTACACATGTCAGACGTAACAATAGCAGAATTGTCCCTCTATCATATCGAGGGTTTATGAGTACGGAGTAGCCAACCAGATTATGTGAAGGCCCTTGGGTGGTTACGGATAGACGGGGAGATCCTAGTCTCGATGACCAGCCTCTCGTTTTAATTTTTGAGAAGACAATCGTTCTCTTTTAAAGGATATTCTACATGTAGTACTGCTGCGGCGTTCCATAGCCATAGGGTGAACGAACTATGTAACCATCCCCAGGTGACCAATACGCGGGTGCTGCGTCCCCTTTGAATGTTTTTGGGAGAAGAATGAACAAGAGGACAGTCGCCATGGGGAGGAATATGCAAAGTAGATTGAAGAATACCGGTGCTGAGCCCGGGAAACGATATTGATGCAGCGGGTGGAAGATATCTAAGGAGGTAACGGTGCTGCAGGATTGCCCAACCACACGGAGACATGTCTGGCAGAAACCAGATCGGGAGTCGACAGTAGACGGATCGTAGTTTGTGCCGGCCTGGCTTGACTCTTGCCTTGAAACTTTGGGCACCATCCATGGCGGGATACGCGCCAGAAGCCATGTAGGCCAGAGTTCTGCGCCAAACCTGGACACCAGCGGAGCACAGTGTGGCTTGTCTTCGAAATTCGAAGTCAGCCACTGACTCGGAAAAGGCATACGGAAATGGAACTGACCAACTGTGCTTTCGCCTCTAAATGAGTCTCCAGGTCCTTCACTGCTGGGCTCCTCACATCGAGCTTCTTCATCTGGGCGTCTGGCTAAGGCTAGCAGAGGAAAGGCGGGTAATGGGGAAACTATTTTGCCGGAATTCTGTTGTGCCGTTGATTCTTTACTCGAGTTGTCACTTGGCGATACGAAGGAAGGAATTAGAGTAGTGGCCTGCCTCGGTGAAAATTTCCTTGGAGTGAAGGGCTTGTCTTCATGAGTCGTTGAGGATCCAAGAGGCAGTGACGCGCATCCTTCCTCGGGCGTATTTGCCCCTTCGCCTGAGAAACTCTGCACTGGCCAAAGAAGACGTCTGGGGGATTGTTCATCGCCATGCATAGCTGAAATGTGTTTGGCGTCTGATAGAGAACTTGAAGGACCTGCGTCGTCACCACTTCCAAAGATATCATCTGGGTCAACGACGGTCGAGCAAGTATCGTTATTGTTGCCCGACGTCGTACAGCCCTCAGAAGGGTTGATGTCTTCTTGAAGCTGGATAGGGCGAACTTTTCGAGGAGTCAATGGCGAAGTGCCGCACTGTTCAAGTACGGGTTGCTCCGTCATGAGTTCCACAGCGGGTGAATTCTTACAAGCAACGCCGGGTGAGCAGGGTCTGGACGGGGGTCCTTCAGCTTCATGGTCAAAGCTCTCCTCTTCGGAAATGGGGTATGATAATGCCTGCGACGAAGTCAAAGAAGCGCCTGGTCGTTCGGACGGACGCGTTGGCGTGCTGTATGCCGAAGAATAACTCATATCAAATAGTTCATGACGTATGGCAGACCACTGTGAAGGACGCGCGAAGCTCCCTTGAGGTTGACAAAGAGAAGAGCGCATCTCATCGCTGAGACGAAGGCCCTTGCTCGTAGTCGGCGGAATGCTGGGTGGCAGTTGGTGCAGTTTCTGGTAAAGACTGTACAACTCCTGCTGTTGTTGTGCAAGCTCGTTGACGATGGACATCTTCTGCGCCATTTCGTCCAATAATTTCTTGTCCCTTTTCCTGTCCTGGATCACCTTCCTAAGAACCTTGGCATTCCGGGCATTGCTCACTGAAAGCACATGGATGCGGTGTGTATCTTTCGAGACTTGAGATCTCAGTTTCGAATTATCCGTGAGCTGACTGTCGTACGCCTTCTGTGTTGCCTCCATGGCCTTCTTAGCAGCATCTGAAAAAGAAAGAAAGAAGTCAAGACGTCGGGTCCTCACGAAGCTAAACAGGCTCACCGCTGGTCTTGCGAACAAGATTCACCAAAGATGTATGATTATTATCGATAGTTTCACTGAGTTTCTGGACTTCGTCTTTGACCCCCTCAAGATCGGCCTGATGTTTCGCCTTGGGCAGAGTCAGCAAGGTATTCAGAGGGGTCTCTCAGATTGAAGAGGCTCACCGTCCTCGAAGTTTGCACCCTCGTCAACGCGTTCAATGACTTCTCCATGTCTATGAGGCTGTCTTCCAGGCCTTGGATCTTGAGCTGTTGGTCGTACGCAGCATCGAGGGAAGCGGTCAGGTCGGGTGTTGTGCTCGACGGTGGCATTGTTAGTGGGAGACGGAGCGGCGAAAGACTCTGCGACAAGGGTGGCAATGGCTTTTAGGCAGTATTGTCTCGCAGGTCAGAACGGTGGCAGGTGGCCGGCAAATCTCTTTGGGCGAAGGGACGATTGACATACCAAGTCTAACAACCGAGGATCTTTGTCCCAAGGACGGCGGTGGCAGGTGGAGCGAAGTAAAAGGACTAAAGAAAGGTCAACACAAGAAATGTTGATGAAGGAGGTGCAGTCGCAAAGGAGTATAGTTAGGGGTGCGCAGATATAAACTAATTCTCCTTGGATGTAACGAAGCGGATAATCGAACAGCTACCAAGCAGCCAGGAATTGTTCAAGGCATCTGGGAACGACGGAGCGATCGCGAGTCGACAACTTTAAATGCGTCTTGCATCTCCTTGCTGCGCCAGACGCTGGGCGGAGCAAAATGTGTTGGGCCGTGCTTGTTGCCTAGGACCTGCAAGAGTGACATAATAGCGTCGTGTCGAGATGCGAGAAGAGCCTGGCGGCGCCTCTCAAGCTGACAAGGGCGAAATTTAAACGGGGAACGCTACCCAACAAACACATGACTCACCAGGCGCCTTTGAATGTTCTGCTTGCGGATTGTCTGAGCGATCATTGGCGCTGCTGCACTGTCAGTGGCAAGTACTTTGAAACTCACCGCTTCCTGGCTTCTTGAGCCGGCACATCGTGGAGGCATGGCACTCGCAACTGGAATGGCAGCCAAATCCATTCTGAAGCAGTAAAAGTAAAGACGACTGGGAAGAAGAACATAAGCCAAGACAGGAGGAGGATGGACCATGAACGTACGAGGTGGTTCAACGGCAGAGAATTCTTACGTGCTTCATCACTAATCTGCGATCGTAGGTCTTATATGAGAGTGGCAGAGCATACAAAGGTGCCAAAGTCCTCGAAAACGCGGAGCATCGCTCCGGAGAGGGAAGAACAATGATAAAATATTTGGGTATGGCTTGGACCCGCGCCGGCAACCTTTCAAGAGAACTGAGAGTAACCAGTCATGCAACCAGCCGGAGAAGACAACTGTGTCGCGTTTCATTCGAGCAGGGGGATATATGTTACGGCCTAGGCAGAAAAGGGCGCAGTACGGCGCGAGCATACAAATCCAATTTCTACAGACCTGAAAGTAACGGTTGGCCTGTCAGGAACGCGTCTGTAAGTTGGATGAAAGACTCACTAGCCAGGTAAAACTCCCTGATTTCTCATTCCTCCTCCGGAGTGAGGTCCTCATACTCCACACACATACACAAGACTTGTGCTTGTCAGGAAATGGACTGCATTGGCAAGTAAGGGACACTCTTCCCAGCTTTGAATCTCGTCTCAGCGAACCAAACGCCCCTCCTTTCGATCGGGCGACCTGTTCGATAAAAAGATTTTGACGACAATGGCATTCCGAAAACAATCCGGACGTGCCCTCGCTAACAACTGAGAGCTCCGATGAGCAGATGCAATACCGAACGAAGACCAGGAAAAGACTGACGTGGGACTAGGCTGCCGCGCAGAACGTGTCGAAGATACGAGAGCGTAGCGTGACGACAGCACTTAACAATCGTGAGACGACAGACCTGGTTCTCAACAAATCTAGAGATAGGGAGACGCCGTTCGACGTCTAGTCAGTATTCTAGACTAAACACCACTCATGAAGGCGCTGCGCACCTTTTCAAGGACATCAGCCTCTGTTTCCCATCCAAGCACACACGCAACTCGGTCCCGTCCGTACCTCGAATGACGCCTGGACGTGAAATGAGAAACCGACACTTTATCTTCGAGGTGTCAGAGAGACTCACGGAAGATGATAGGAGGGATAGCAATGTTATGATAGACAGAGTCAACGAAACGACTCTGTTTGAGGGGAGACCATTCAGCCCCTGTACGCCGATCAGCAGACACATAAAGGAGGTGTGAGGAAGGAATTGGTCACATTTGTCGCTGGGATAGCAAGTATCCAGATCAAGGAAGTCATATTTTTGCCATTCTGAAAAGGGGAATCAGAATCCAGAAAATGCTCGAATTAATGTATGGGACACACCAAACAGCGAACGAAGGGAATATACCACCGTGCGAGGAGTCGGCAACACGGGGCCCAAGAGATTGGCGGCGCAAAGGGTGTTCTGAAGCGGAGGTGGAAAAGAGGTAGCAGCTTGTGGTTCGCGTCTTTGGTCGATTGCTCAAAGAGCGGTTGGCACTTGTTGAGGAGAAACAGAGAAGGAGAGCCAGAACGACGACATCGAAGGTGACAAAGAATCCATATTGATGGCGGCGACCGAAGCAGGAGACAAAGGATGGATGGTTACGGAGTCAGTTCGAGTGGAACTTGGTGATCACGTACCGGACCGTGTCACATCGTGCGTACCGATGTCCTCGCCCTTGATTGTTAACACCCACGACGGAACCCATACTTTCTCAATTCTTAGTCTGTGGCATCGATGTCACTAAGGTACAGGTCCATTACACTTCTTTCACGTCGCCTTGACTCACGCACCGCCCTTTCGACAACCAGACAGCGACTCCAAGCCTTAAGGACATCCACCTCCAGCTGGGCCCGATATCAGGGCTCATCTGGGGTTCCCTGACATCGAGGTGGTTGCGGGAGAGCCGCGCCCTCTTACAAGTGGGACTTCCACCCCTGGACCGCAACGATCACGCGGAGGTCCTCAAGACGGGAGTTAGACGGGAGCTAGGGCTACGGAGCGAGAGAAGGAACATGTTTTCTTCGTTCTAGTCAGGGCCTGGTAGTCGCATTTGGC
>MPNV01000596.1:532-12579 GCA_013376435.1 Cyclocybe cylindracea
TACTAAAGGAAATTCCTTCTGAATTCCCGAAGGGCGTATGTAACGATCCAGGGACTTCGTCCCTCGCACCAACCTCTTTCTCACGACTCTCTAGGCGCTCGTCGGCGCTCGTCGGCGCTCTTTCGTACGCTCCTCTCTTATTCTGCATCATTGTAATTGTTCTCGTGACCTCTCTCCCTCTGATTCCTAATCGTTCAACTTGGCTTTCGTCATTCTAAATAATCCGCAGTAAGAACCTAGTCAGTGTCTGTCTTTCCCTCATCTTTTGACTCGTCTTTTGTATCTGTTATTGACCTCCCCTAAACATCCAAAAACCTATAAATACGAGACCCAAATGTACTTATACCTCAGTGAATAGTACAGTACCTTGAACTGTCAGTTTCGCTCTCTAAGCCTCATCTTTCGTGTGCCGCCTCGCCTTCGGTCTTTTCCCACGGATCGCCGAAAGCTCGACGTCACAGAATCCATCCTACTTAAGGACTAGAGATAGATGGCCTGAGTCGTTATGCCTATTGCGGACGGGCGGAAGAAGATTAGCTACTACAAATCGGAACACAGAGCGTTTACAGACCAGGGCATTTTGACCGGATATATCAGATCGAGCAAATTCTCGTGGTTATGTAGAGGGGACCTTTCATCAAGGAATTCTTGCGCTGTTCACTGCCATAACCTGTAGCGCAAGGCCTCCAGGGAGGCGTTGCAAGCAATTTCGACTGACGCCCTCCTGGTCGATATCTCAGAAGAATATCTCCATTTCCAGCTATTTCGCATGACTCGAAGGATGAAGGGATAGAGTCGACAAGGGCATTTTTCGAAGCGGTGCACTTTCAGTCGCTCGCTCCGAACGTACCAACAGCGAATAGGAGAGTCCAGAGGTTATGTCGACACCGTCTATATCTAGTAAGTAGCTAACTTCGTGTGCGAAGCGTGCGTGGGTATAGATTATAGGATGCTATCGTCGTGCTCTGGCTCTTCGCTTGTTCGTGTACAGAGCGTGGGACGGGGTAGAGGGAGGATGTATGGTCGACCCAAGATGGGGAACACGTAGCGGGCTTGAGCTTTGGGAGGTCAGGCCTGGCTGACAGGAAGCATCCACGGCAAAAAAAGGCCCATCGGAGCAGACACGGTGAGAAATTCTCCGTCCCGATAAGCGTGTGGGTACGAAAGTCAAGGACATTCCTTGGATTTACGGAGCTTTGAAAGAGGCGTTTCGACTATATGAGGGAGGGGGAAGGCGCCAAGGAAAGAGCGAGCTCCAACTTTACTTAGGACAAAATAGACAAGACGAGCAGGTTAGGGCATAGTAGAAGTATTACGGCGAAATGCAGGTAGAGGAAGATTACGGACGATGGGCCGGGGATGTAAGTGACTAGGAGGGACGAGGGAGTAGCACTTGAGCTACACAGCCTGCCTGGTCATAATCCGCGGATTATGAGTGCGATCGAGCAATCCGATGAGGCAGCGGGAGCCGAATGTCCATGAACATTCGAGATGAGATATTTGGTGGTCCGATATCATTATGGACGCGAGATGCTGAGGAAAGCGAACACTGGGGACAGTGCTGATCATTCGAGACGGATAGGAAGAAAACTAGAGTGTAGGGATGGGAAAAATAGGAGGTTGGTGACGAGCTTCGACGAGGCGAAGACGAGGAGGAAAGAGCGAAGACCAGTCCCCTGAAATGGAGGCGTAGCAGACAAGACGAACGCGAGTTCGAATCGTGCCTGAGAGGCAACAGTGAGACGATCTCGCTCTTTCCTTTCTTTGTATACCGAACCGCGTGATGAGGAGGGTCGTAGGCGGGGTATGGGAAGCGGAGATGCTGGCTCAGAGAATTTGGATACGCAGTGGCGAGATGTGCGTCATTGGAGCGACAGTACCACGAGAATGGTAGGTGGTAAGGCTGGGGGCAGAGGGAGGAAAGGATCGACCACGAGGAGGGACGAACGAGCAGCCTCAGCCAATTGGACCAGCGACCCACGAGGGACCTCATGCATCGGCGGAACCGAGGTGGGTCAGAGCGTGGGGAGACTAACACAGAGGCTGCTCGTTGGTTCTTCGACTACGAGGCGGATGCGGAGTGGGATTGAGGGATCAGACGAAGGAGGGAGGATGGAGAATTTGTATCCTTGGATGAAGAGCGAAATCGGGGAGGTAGAGTGTCTCGAAGTTCGTGAATAATTATTGGAAATGAAATCTAGATGCGATATAGAGTAGGACGACATCCATTGCGTCGATTAGGCGTCGACGTTGGCGCACTGATGACACAAGCTACGCACCAGATAACCAGAACGGAACCTATCGCACTAGATATCTTTCCTGCAGCCTACATTTGGTCTCTCGCCCATCCACGCCAATCGATGATGGCTGCGAAGTGCGAAGACCGCCGAAGAAACCGGGTGGGAAATGGAGAAGGGGTAATCTGACCCGCCAGAGGGTGATGCAGCAGAATCGTGATCCGAGTTTGGGAGCGCACAGGGAGCGTACGTGTGGTGCGGTGGGGAGAAATGCGAGGCGATGGTGGGAGCTGAGGGGAAGGAAGAGAATACAGTGGTAGAGATAAGAAACGTCATCGAAGGGCCCTGTGACCGCGGCCCTCGTCACACACCTTCACAAACTCCAGGCTTACTCTCCTGCCCCATTGAGTGCGGTGTCCCAAACGAGGTGATCGCTCACGCACAACCACCTCTGTGTCAAATTCTACCTATCGCCTCTCCGCAACGTCCCTTATCCCTCTACCTTTTCCCGCTGTACGTTTCCAAGAACAACACGCATCGTCTCTCTCATCCCCTGATAAATAGATCCCTTCGGCGTTTTTCGGATGCGGCGTACGTCCATCCATCCATCCATCCATCCCCCTGCGCCGTTGCAAGCATTATGTATGTAAACTCCCTTCGTACCCCTTTTGTTCGACCCGTATTTTCCTCAATTCCAGGTTCTACTCTATAAAGTATTGACTCTTTCCTCTACGTATCTGTTATAGGACCTCGAAATTCGGACGAATGTCCGTCTGAATCCGATTGTTGTCCATCGTCCTTGCGTGCGTTCCCATTCCCGTAATAACTGAACGTATCGTCGTAGCCAAAGTAATTAAATGTACACGTTGGATTTTATCCTCGGTCTATGCAGTGCTCCCTCATCGTCTTCGCGTACGTGCTCACCAACGGCGCTCTGTGTTATATTATGCCCCTACTTGCACCGAAACGACCCACGCCGAATCAAGTCCGCACAGAACATCAAATTCCAACGCAAAACTTCATTCAAAATTTATACACCAGCACGTACAACTAAACGTAGACAACACAAAATCGTAGCCGTACAGTAAAGTACAGCAGCGGGTTAACGAGTAATTGTAAACGATCTCGACAATATATTGATGGCGATAGCCAGAGGAGTGTGAGCATAGAGTAGAGCAATGCATAACGACGACCACAGACAGGGCTTTGGTACACGGTTTATTTTCCTTCCTCCTTCGTTGGTTCTTTCTTTCTTTCTTTCCTTCCTTCGTCGGTCCTTTCTTCCTTCGTTCGATTTCTACAGTTCATAAGAGGTCATAATCTTCATTTCAACCCTCCCCCAACTCGCCGACGTGGACCTACGTCCACCTCCGCGCACTAACAGGGCTCGGCATCGGCGTAGGGTCGTCATCCACCTCCTCTTCTCTCTCGTCCCTCTCTTCTCTCTCGTCCCTCTCTTCTCCCTGTTCTCTTCCGTCTCTCCCATCCCAACCCCCCGTACCCTCCCCATCCCGAACGCAGCGTACGCACCAACCTAACCTCGACCCCGAGATCAAGCTCGAGCAGGGCGCTCGCGCGCCGCTTTTGGCCTGCGGATGAGTAGGTCCTGAAAGAGGTGTAGGTGGACGTGGATGGAGTCGATGTAGAGGTGGGAGCGGTGGGAGCGGGGGTGGGAGTGGTGTGGGAGGTGTTGGGTGAGGGAGACGGAGGAAGTGAGAAGAAGGAGAGAGGAGGGAGACAGGCGCGTGCGTCGGTGAGGCTGCGGATATGCCTGGGCTGGGGCCGGGCGGGCGCGGACGAAGAGGGGATGAAGAGGCGGATGGCGGTGTCGCGGGTGCAGAATTGAAGGTGCGGTGGAAGGTCCACTGCATTGCACATGCGACGAGGAAGAGGGCGGGCTGAGGAACGCACCAGAGGAGGGAATGAGCAAGACGGGGAGTCCTGCTGTGCGGGTTGTGCGAGGGTATGTCGTGGGCGCTGAGTCCCAGTGAAAAGCTGCTCTGGGCTGGTCAGCGTTGGTCAGCGTGATATCTGGGTTCTTCTGCGGCCCAGATCCACCCAGAAATTCCCAGGTTTTGGCCGCTTTCCAGATATTTTTCTGGGAAAATCTGGCAATTCCAGCAAGAATACGAACGACGGAGATTTCAGGATCTGTTTAGATCTGATGATATCTGAGGACATCTGAGGACATCTGGGGGCATCTGAGGGCATCGGGAACTGATATGTATTTTCTGTCCTACAATTCACCGTCGTTTTCTGTGTGTCAATCTGTGCTAATCTGTGCTAATCTGTGATTTTATGAGATTCTAATTCTACCTGCGTCGTCGTGAAGCACGGCAGTTCGAGCTAGCACCGCCACCATTCAAGTCCACTAGGGCATTGGATCCTGTAAAAGCAGGTCGTCATTTTGCCAGACAAGTGTCAACAGGACAAATTACGTACCGTCGTTGCAATTGCCTTTTCAGCTTTTTTTGTCTTGCTCAGCGCTTCGTACTTCTGCAGGAACATAAGTAAACACCACAGCAAGAGAAGAGAACGACTCACTTTGATTGTTGCTTTATCGAGTTTATCATACATGTCCTTAAACTCGGCGGTCGTCATGCGCTCGTTCCCATCGTTGTAGTAATTGATTAGGAAGAGGTTGCTAGATGGCAGTGGTAAGACGGGCCCGGGCTATGGAGGGTGAATCATACCGAGCGCTGAGAGTGGCGTTTGGTTCCGCAAACTTCCCCTGCTTCTTCGATTTCGCAACTTTTTCGGCGGCGGATGGGTCCCTCTCAAGGTGAGGGATCTCGGCGGGGGGGGTAGGGATTGGGATGTCGGCCCTAGGAGGTATCTGGGGTCAGTGAAATCAGACAGACAGAGGAAAGAGGAAACGCACAACGGATTTCGCTGTGTCAAAGGTAAGAGACAATGAGGGCAAGAAGATATTATTCAGGAGCGACTCACACGACGCCTACTGCGACCTCCAAAGGCTGGATTGCTCGTCGTGGTACCCCTGCCTCTATTAGTCACTGCTGTGGCTGTCTCATTGCCAACTGTTTCTTCTGGAATATGGGAGCCGGTGTGGGTCCCAGCTGGTGGCAAACCATCGGAAGCCTGAGTGGGAGCTGTTGGAGTCTCCGTTGCGTCCTTTTGAGTGTTCGGTGTTCCATCTGTGGTGGCTGTGAGTGTCGTTTCACTGGATCTGTCACCTCCGGCAGGGGAATGTTCAACGCGATCAGGAGTCGGAGACGGGGCGTCTGGCAAAGGGGCTGTGGGGTGCGAAGTCGGAGTCACCGTCTTTGAGACAGCTGCAAGTAAGGTAACAATCAACATCTGAAAGATCCGTCATGGTATCAGCTTACGAGGTGCCGCGGCTTCCGGAACTGGGATCAACGATGGTGCTTGTGCTGGTTCCTGTGAAGGCATAGATGGAGACATGGGCTCGGGGGGTGAGGGAGACGCTCGGTTGGAAGGAGGATACGGGCGATTCGTGTAAAAGCTCTCATTGTCAGAGTCGTCGGCGAGGTTGATGACGTTGGTCTTCAAAGGTTTGACGTTGTGCTTTGTTCGTTTTGGTGGCTTTTCCTCGGTGTTGTTTGCAAGGGTCCGCTTCTTCAGCTTCCTCTCAGTAGGAGCTTTTTGAACGCTCTGGAAGGCTTGTATTATCGATGGCTTTGCACCTGTATGCACAAGAAGAAGCTGTTAGACGAAAGGAGGCTACAGATTTGAATACGCACGCGTTAACCCATGGTTTCCAGCATTCCTAATTCGAGTCCAATCTGGATAGTGTGCGGTGGCGTATGCTTCCACCTTCCAGTCGCTGTCGCATAACCGAAACTCTACAAACTCGCCCCTCAGTCGGTTACTGATGTATTTCGTGGCAAAGTCATCTCGCTTCCCCCAAGTGTAAGGGTCACGGCGTATGCGGTACAGAGAGTTAAAGCCTGTCTTTGATACCCTGGCAATGCTCGCTAGCCGGTCCTTTGAAGGTGGGTTCCCATTCTCGTCGACGAGGTATGCATCTCGGTCAACTGTGCGCCCACGGTTCTTCTCCCTTTCAACATGGGCTGCAAAGTCCTTTTGGAATGCGAAGCGAATATCTTCGTAGTCAGCGCGCTGTAAGACTGGCGGATCTGGTGGCATTTTGAAATCTTCATAGTCGTCGTCGCTGTTGGTAGCACGGAAACCAGTTTGAGGTTGATTCTGAACTGACTTGAGCTCCACCCAGGCTTCCGTGAGCTCTCGTTGGGTATCCTTGAGTTCTGCCTTCAAGTCGGATATCGTCCTCCTAAAAAAAAGTGAATATGTGCACGATGTCTATGGGAAGACGCTGAGAAACGTGCCTTGCAGATTCTAACTGGGCCTCGAGGCTGTACTTCTCACGGATGGAGGCATGGTATAGCTGAGTATAGGCTTGATTGTTTGCGGTGAGAAGGGCGTTATGAGAAGCAGTTGCGAGAGAAACGCCGCCTGAAGCCAGGAAACTGGCTGAAGGCTAGTCGCCATTGGGGTGTGAGTGCAAATTTGGCGCATATAGTTGGACAAACTGACCTGATGATGTTGATTTTCCGACGGCCCGGCCCACTGACGATGCCCGGAGTTGTGGAAATGTGTTGGATACTGACTGACTTCGTCGTTCTTGAGCTCTTCTGTCATAGACGTGGGGAAATTGTAGCTGTATGACATGGTGGTTGGGGTGAGAGACAGGGCAAAGGGAGTTAGCAGGACGGGGTACCTCGGACCTCGCCAGATGTTTGCACCTGTTTGGCCAATTCTTCTCCCTCGACGCTAAGTCCAAACGTCGGCCGTCTGCAGCTTTCATTCATTTCACTCATTTACAATGAAAGAGTTAAAGCATTTTATTTGTATCATAATGTTCACAAATCAAACTATCCCTAATTACATGTCGTCTACATACCCTGTCAACTCAATGTCGTCAATTCCTGATTTTTCAATAACAAACCACAAGTCCTCGATATCTCCGTCTTTTTTGGGAAGTGGCTGCATTGATATGACAGAAATAATATCAGAGGTTTGGATGACTTTCAAATTTTCTTCGCCCATATATTTGCAGGCCCAAAGAGTATGGTATGAATCTGCCAACATATCTGCATCTGGCGGCCCATAGATCGACACGAGCGCGTGTGTGACATCCATACCAGACTCTTCATCTTCCGTGATAAAGAAGAATTGCACTTCAGCATATTCAACTTTATCCTGCTGTCCAATCTAACATATGACTAAGTTTCATTTGTTAAAATTGGTGATGCAACTCCTGACTCACCTTGACATTTCTCGAGTTTCTCTTGTTCTCGGCAACGCGATTGCTTTCTGAGTATAAACTCCGTGAAATCTGGCCGTTTGGAAGACGAAGCCGGCCCCATCGCCGAACAGTTCTCTGATCGAGTTTGTTATTCACTGCATCAGCTGCCAAACCTTGCAGGCGTGTAACGTATCGATCATGTGGTGTGAGTAGGACAAATCCACCTCCAATATCTTTTGAGAACATGGGAAGAGTTGGCCTATCGGTATCGAGCTCGGGATACAGTGCCTTGAGTGCATTAAGCTGAGAATAGCGAATGGCGAGATGACAAAGATTGCCGAATGGATTGGAAGGTTGACGAATACCACGTCCAAGGTCTCCGATGGCTCGCTCAAGTGTGAACTGTGAGGAGTATGCCCCTGGACCGACGCGAAAGGTTTCAGGACAGGTGTGTAGCAGCGTATGGAGACACGGCCGACAAAAGTGAAGACGTTCAATACGTCGCTGATAATAGAGGTTCTTGAATTCCTCAACAAACTGGACAAGGAATGAATGTGCCTCCCGCAGCTGAGAATCTTTGATGTGCCGTTGAATTATTCCGCGCACACCATGGACGAGTTTACAAAAATTCCGCCAGTATTTTCGAGGTAGAATAGCTCGAAAGAATCCAGGGCCAAGACCAAAGACGTAAAGGAAGTATTCTGTTGCCTTGTATCCACTCGATATCTTCTCTTCAGGGTTCCGTGGGGGCCGATGAAACGACGCTGGAAAATACACTGTTGCAGCAGCAACGAGCTTACCATGTTCTATCCATGTATCGCCTGTGAGCAATGCCCAATCCCAGGTCTCCTTCTGATCTGGAAACTCGCAACGCATTGCGCCTCTCCAAAGACTAATGAGGAGGTCGCCAATATTGAGAAATAAGAGATGCATAAGGTCGACAGAAAAACAGAGAGGCACAGGGAGCATATAATCTGATTTAAGGCCGCTCAATATCGAAGGCTTGCTCAGTCCGGTGGCCTTCCGCTGACGTTCATAGTCAGCCTGTGTCTGCGCAGTGATAATCTTCAAAAGTTGGTGCTGATAATCGTCAGAGCCTGACCGCGCTAGAGCTCCAGAGTCACGAAAGTTGAAATCTGGATGATTGCAGTCTGCGTAGTCACCATGCGGACGTATGTGAGCTGCAGAATAATGTCCGCTGAATGGTTTGTGTCTTCCCTTCATCTTGCACCCAACGCGACAGCCTTGGGCACCATGATGACCAACACGGCCGTCCATTTCAGTCAATCCGAGCGCATCCGCGGTCCCAAGAAAAAATATTATTCGTGACCTAATGGTTGCCTCCTTAACTGCATCCCAGACGCAGAGTCCCTGGCCACCATTTTCCCGTTGGAGGGCTGAGAGATGATGGAAGCTACGAAACAAAAAAGAGTCCAAGATCTTGGGCTTATGTGGGCCAGGAATGATGAGAGCAGGTAGGATGTGTTTATTCTTGTATCGTGTTGTCGGATCGTAGTTGGCGACTATCCAGACGGCAATCCAAGTGTCAGATTTCTTATTTTGATAGAGTTGTGCACCATCGAGTGAAAATAGAACTGTTGTGTCATCTTCGGTGAGCTCAAGGCGTTCCGCGAGATCGAGATAGTCACTTCCAGAGAACAGGTCATCATAAGTAAACTCCAGAAGTGGGTTTTCGTCCTTGAGCTGCTCGAGGATTTCCCTTGTCTTCTTGTCTTGGTACCGCATTTCCTGGGCAGCCATAGGAGAGCGACGGAGTGCCTGGAGCTGCGGGCCGAGAGGGATTGTGCATGCCTGCTTCCGAGGGACCTTTTTCCCGGTTCGCTCCAGAATGTGGCCATTGAACCGGGGTTCAGAACATACGCGACACTCTTCCAACGTCGCAAGAGGGCTGGTAAACGCGTGGCACGAGTTTATGCACATGTCATCGAGAATTTCCACAACACCAGTTATCGAAGCTATTTTGTTCTTGACTCGATAGTGCGATAGAGGTTCGCTACTGGGGAAGCGCCTTTCGACCGCTTCACAGACACGGCGGTATGTTGCCTGGGAAGCGTTGATGCAGGCTAGGTATACATCCAACGAAAAGCGTGTGTCTGGATCTGAAATATCAACAACACCGACGTCCGGATTGCGCAGAGTGTTGACAGTAGATAGTCGCAGCTTCCCATTGTCGAGCGTTGCTTGAGAGACAAATTTGATGTATTCCTGTGTAAGCTGAACGTGCTCAATGAGCGATTCCTGTATACGCGGTTCGTCTTCATCTTCGTCTTCCGAGTCACTGGCACCGTAAATTGCCGCTGCGTTGGCACGGTCGTCTTCGAGCTCGGGCTCAAACTCCTCAAAATCGTCGTCTAGAGGAGGAAGCTGCTCATAGTGCTGCTCTCGGTTGACTGGATCCGGGTTGGGAGCAAGCTGAGGCCCAGTAATAGCTTCAGCGTTTTTGTTCTGCCGTCCCTCGGGGATGCTCTCGTCGTCACTCTTGTCGAGGTCTATAGTAGCTTGAAATAATTCCTATCATAATTGGAGGTTTATCAACTTGAACAAACATCAAATATCTCATAAAATAAAGAACTTACTTCGAGGACAGGTGCCTGCGGCAATTCGTCGTCAGACAAAGGTGTTGCGTCTCTATTTTCTTGCATCTCGGGCACTTCGTTCTACAGATAGGATGGAATGGGTGAGTAGAGTTACCCCCCGTTATTATCCCAAAGATAGTTCCCTACATACCAGAATCATTATTTCGACGCGGCGTCTCTTCGCGGGTTGCCTCTCAGGCAAATCTTCTCGTTCGCTCTCATTTTCATGAATATACGCAATTGTCCTGGGCGGTTCGTGCTCGCGATCGATGCGTTGTCGCTGATTATGTTGATTTTGAGGTAGCTGATCTTCGCGCCTCTGAGCCACATCCTCACCTTCGTAGGTTGCAGGCAGGAAAGGCTCGGGATCTTCATCGCTCTCACTTTCGGAGAGGGTCTCCAGGCGCATTTCACGCTTGTGGCGTCGTAATGTGCGCTTACTAACTTTCGCGCCTTTGCAGCGTGGGCAGTAGCACGGGTATTTCAACATGTCCTCCTCAAACAGGTTGAAGGCGAAAAAAAGGTGCGTAAGTAGCCGGCTCCACTGAGAACGGTCAAAGTTATTTAGGGCAGGCGCGGGCGGCGGACTCCCAATTCTGACACATGCCGACCACTGCTGTTTTCGCCTGATCAGCCCAGATGGTGACCTCCTCCTTCAGATCCACCCATTACGCTTCATCGCCGCACCGGCCATAACATGCATACCGCGCCGCCTCACCTTCGCATGCGCCGTGCCATAACACCCGCATCCCAGTACCAGACCAAGAACCAACAAGGACATTATATATAAAGTATCGCATCGCATCGCACATAGACATGACTTCCTTACCCTCTTCCATATACTAGTGTTAATACTGCCCTTCACCCTTCACCTTTCACCTTCACCTTCGTCCGTTCGTCTCGTTCCATTCGCTCACGAACGGCGACATCGATCGACATCACACACTATTACCTTCACTTCACTTCAATTTTCTTCAATGGTCGACCCTTCATCGTTCCCCCTTGACTTTTTTTTTTTACATTCATTGGGAATTTCATTCTCTACAATATTTTTTATTGCTTATTACATGCACAGCGTACGGTTATCCTACACCCACTTCTTACTTCTTTGTTCCCCAGTACCGGCCTTCTTACCTTTTACTTCCCTATTCCTTATTCCGGATCCAGCCTCCTTGTTTATGCTGATATTATTACGTACGAGCATATAGGAGTTGACTTGGAAGTTGGAACGCGTTACGTTTTCTTGGATGGGGTCCGACGCTGATGATTGGGCGAATTCGGAAGTGGAGAGAGAGTCGAAAATGTAAAATTGTGGATTAGGAGCGAGCATATGCGCTGAAGACGGATAGACAACGCTTCTGTTGGATAGGGTGCAGGATGCAGATGGAAGTTCATGCGTATTTTCCTTCGTTCGTCTCTCCTGGACCTTATTCTTCCCCCATCTTTTCATTTTCATATCCCTTTTCCTCGCTGTTGTTCCGTTCCCGTTCCCCGTTCCATGACCATCACGTCCGATGGCTGATGTAGATGGTGATGGGGCTCTGATGCTGATCATGTAAGCACTCCCGTACTCATATGTACCTCCCTTAATCTAATCTATCCCGCCGTCCACAACCAATGCCAACCGCCACTGCACCGCACCGTACTCGAAAGCGGCGGCTCTGTACATATCGTATCAACGGACAGCGGACAGAGCAAGGACGGACCGCCGCTTCTCGAAACTCTTGAGGACGTCTCGGGCTGGTGGTAATTGTCACGGGAAGACGAAACGTGTGCAGCGGCGCGCTTCAGTAGCAGAAGGAGTAGTACATGGGCAGAAGGGGAGAAGGGAAGAAGAAGGAGAAGGGAGAGGAGAAGGAAGGAGAGGAGAAGGGAAGGGCAGTCGCGCGGCGGGCGGATGCGCCGATGCGTGGCTGTGGTTTGCCAAGGCTTAGCCCCAGTGAAAAGCTGCTCTGGCGTCTTTGT
>MPNV01002564.1:0-10219 GCA_013376435.1 Cyclocybe cylindracea
TACTTCACGCTCTTCCATTTCCTTACCCTCACCCACTTTCAAATGCCTTATTCTCTTTCAAAGGTCATGTTTTCTATCACATATTTAATGATCTTCTTGTCACATACCCATATTTGCCCCCTCACAGTTGGTCCTCCTGCCAGCCGCATATGTGCGTTAGCCCCCAGTCACAGTCTCAACAACAGGTAATGTACTTATTTCTTTTCAGTCAATGATTGATTCTTCATGAACACATTCCAGACGTGCTGGCAGGACAAGAATGAGAATTGAAGGAGTGGCATGCAGAATCTGGAAAGTGAAAATGGGAGTCAGGTAGCAGCGCAAAGGGTACAGAGTGACGTTGTAATTTATTTTTTGGTCTTCATCCTACTGACTAATTCTAGATATGATTCTAGCTATGTGTGATGCATATTTCAGTAGAAGGGGTTGTTTAGCATATGGTACTAGTATTATGTGTAATCTGTTCAATGTACATTAGATGGAAATATAAATTGGTCTGCTTCATACATGAAGTTGAACAGATAGAAGAAATGAAACGTCCTGAATTACATCTACTGTAGTCTTGCCTGTCTCTGAGCATCCTTGAGGACAACCTGAGGATCTAAACCACCTAGAACGTAGACTCAGGAAGCTTACTGTCCTTGGTGTCTTAGATGCTTAGATTGTCCTCCTCAAGACAACCTAAGACACAAAGGTTTTTCCTGATGAACATGTGTGTGCGACATGGAATGATTTTCGACAAAGCACTTTGTGCCTCCTTCTATCGGAGCGAACGCAGTACCGGGTTCCTATTTTGACATGGAAGCACTGAGAGATTGGAGATATTCGAATCTCTCTGCCAAGCGAGCTCCAGGGTGTTAATTACCACTACACGGCCAGACACTAGTCAGGCATGAGGTGGAGGACGGGAGAAATGAGGCAGAGGATGGCAGAAATTTACGTATTGGACTCTAATCAGAAGTATTCATGATCATATGATACAGAGACGTCGGAAAGGCACAGGAAAAGGATCGGCAGGTCCACCAATGAATGGGGTACTTTCGTTTCAGGTTTGGCTGCACGTTCCAGGAGGCGGGGCGTGGAGGGTCTTTCTTTACCCGAACCTCATGGTTTTCCACACTTATTTCCATTTAGAATCACACATGGCCATGAAGGCCTCGAAAAGACGCAGGAAAAGCAACGTCCATGAGGCTGGAGGCGGTGGACAGCTGAAAGGGATCACAGTTGTTCTATTCAGGGCTATCGCGTTCGAGAAACGCCGCGTTCCAGGCGGCCTCAAAGAAGGTGATCGGTATTCTGGGCTTCTTATCATGCCGCTAGATCTGTTGGATCGCCGTATTTTATGAAATGCGTACTCTTTATTTTTTAGGGACTTCCATATTTGGAAAACATAGCAAGCGACGTCGGACCTGGAAAAGACGCCCAAATGTTACATGTCACATTAAAGGATCCTTGTCATGGCGTGATTTGACGTTTTATCGGCAAGACGGGCCGATATCACGACCGCCATGTCGCCGTGCATTACCCAGAGTAGAGTAGAAGCCACGGTCGACGCTGACATTCAGTTAGGCATAAGCATTTTCTATACGTTTAGATGGCGCTCTGCAAGCTTCCTGTAGCCGCTTTCGACGAATAGCCCAGCGAGGTGGTGCTCTTGGTGAATGACGGCGGGCATACGCGTAGCCATTGGCATCAAGGTCAGCCGCCAACCGCTGAGTGGGGCGGCAGGGCCTGGCCTCCTATGTGTAGGACGGTGGGAACAAAGAGAGTGACGGGACAGCAACAGTTTCCATGCTCCCAGTGGTGTACGTAATAGGACCTATATCACGTTCACGGAGTCCAGTGCCAACGTCAACAAGGGATTCCGCTGCTGAATCCTTTTCACAAAAGGCTGGCATCGCGATCGAGGCTAACAAGGAATGTGTTTAACTCACTGAGTTTTCTTGTTCGCAAGAGATACCTGCTTTGAGGGAAACGGCTATGTCATTTTAATGGGTTGATACACATGGCGTGGCCTTTGAATTTGAAAGACTCTTTGACTCAAAGAGATCATATGTAGCATTTACACCCATCTGAAAGGCCTATATCCACAAGATGCTGACATATTTATGGCAGCTCGTGAGGTGGTTGAATTTACCACCCACCGTTCCGTGCCTCCCCAGTTTTCACCCCCCACGACCATGGCCATGACAAACACAGCGGTCAGTACCATGACTACCATGAAGTCAGCCAGACCTAATGCCTCGTTAGACTTATGATCAAGATCAGGCTTCACCTGATCATGGCGTTGAATGCGCCCCACCTTCGCCATCTGCTGTGTCAGAACCAGATGCGGCTTGCTCAAGCTCAGCGGTAAAGGACGGCATTGCTCTGCGAGAGGAAGGCGTCGAGGAGTATATCGAAGACCCTCTGGAAGCTGCGTTGGACGCAGTGAATGATCTTGAAGACGTACGTTGTTTCCGTGAGACTAGTTGGCTTATAATTAACCTAACTCTTTGTGCAGACCGTCGACCGACTGCTTCAGGAAATGGATCGGATGACGGGAGAAAATGGGTTTCTTCTTAGGTCAATCGAGAGGGTAAGCAGCTATTTGATCCACTGCGCTTTCGATTTTTAATCTCGTTTGGCTAGCTCGCCACAATGGCAGAAGAAATAGAAGCTTTGGAGGAACGGCTCTCGCAGTCGCCGGAGCAGGGGTTGCCGTAGATCTAGCCCACGAAGGGGAACACGCATACACAACTCAAAATTTCTGTATAATATAAAGAACATGGCCATGGAGCGAGGTTATTTGTACAGTTCGAAACGTTCAACGGCAAGGTGGTGAAGCCGCCAGGCTAATCCACTGGGAGGGACTCTTCGGATACGCCTTTGTGAACTGCTACGCCTGAAATCGTCAATAGAGGTCGGGGAGTTGTGGTACGAGGATAATCACCTGGCTGTGCACAGGGTATCACTGTGTCAACCTCGCGATTATCCGAGGGTCCAACGTGCGAACCCTCCTCGCCGTCCTCGATGTTGGCAACGGCGGGGACATGGAGGATCTCAAGGAGCTCCACGGCTGGGATTTCGGTGGGAGAGGAGCTGACGGAGCCGACGGCATGCTGAGCGTCGGGTAAGGAGGGATCCATTTCGAAGGGCTGCGAGCTCTCTGGCCCAGAACCACGCCCGACGTTGAATCGCCTTAAATCATCAAACACCATCCGCCATTCTTCTTCGGTGGCTACTATAAGCTCCTCGTCGTTATCAAGTGAGGTTGGATCCGGCGTATCGCTTGTGGGTGTCTGTGAAGCAGGCTCCGACGCAGCCTCGGCGTTGTCTGAACCCTCTCCGCCCAAAGGGCTCAGCGCGTCGCTTCCTTCGTCTTCCTCTATGACAACCTCGGATGCGGGCGTAATGGGGGCGAGTGTCGTTGTTGAAAGCGCTGCTTGATGACTGTTGTCTGCGGCAACTTGCGGTACCAACTCTCCAAGCGCGGGCAGGCCAAACAGGGCGACCAAGGCGAGGGCCGCCAGCAAGGGCCGCCGACGCTGCGTTGCGAAGAACAAGGTGCGTCAGGAGCCACCTCTGACCAGATTATCGACCTTACCTCCGGTGACTGCGTGTCGTGAACGACGGAATTAGAGGTATTGCAGCCGAGGGCCTGTCGAATATCTCATCAATAGGCGCTCGTAGGGTATGAAAGGGCGTACCTGAGGTGCAGGCGGTACAATTGGGACCCGCGTTATTATCGCTATCACCGTCCGGTCGCCATAGTTCATGGCTGCGGCCACCGTGGAGCAACCGTCCACAACCCCACTCTTGACTTCATAGACTAGGGCGCTTTCAATGAGCGCCTTCGTTGAGGTGTCGCGCCTAATCGAATGACATACCTTGGTTTTTTCGACCCGGAATTCGGATGAAATAGGTTGTTGTTGGCGTAATAAAAATGACCTCGCCTTGACTGCCTCCCAGCACAGCGACGTCTGGTTCATCAACAAGAAAGATGGCTGAGGCCATTGTTTGATGGATCCGGCCACCAATTGTGGCCACAGCAGGAGACCAGGTGTGCGCAATAGGCTCGGTGTTGCAAATGAAACCGGTTGGGGAGCTGTAGATGTCGTAGCTGTGCCGATTAGTTAGGGCGAGGATCTGGTGTTGGTATCCAGACAGTGCCACAGAATTGCTTCAAATTTAAGGCATCAGGTAAGATCTATTGCAATCATGGGCTGAACAAATGCTCACATTGTACGTTGATGTACGGGAGCCATAAATTTACGTATGACCTGAGGCGGGGCGGATGTAGAGACGACGCTAGAGCGTTGCCGAGCCCGTTTGAGTGAGGTATCAAGGAAAGGCGTATGAACACCCACAGAAAGCCGATCGCGAACCCTATCAACACCCTCTTCTCTTCGATGTACGTGAGCGAGACGACGTCTTCGGGCCGGAATAAAGCCAGTTCAGGGTGGCCAGACGGTGGGATGTTAACTCGTGCTGCGTAAGAAAAAGCAGCTGCCCCGATGTCAGACATGATCGAGAACGAAACAGAACAGAAATTACACCGAAGAGGATTTCCGTAGATAAAGAGTGATTTGCCACAGACTGCGCTGACTTCCGAGCATTCAGCATCAAGGGCAACGTACTGCAGAAGGCCTGCTCTTGGTTCGGTGCCGCTAGCGCTACTAGCGTCGGTGCGGGCAAAGGTCAATAGATCGATTTCTGATAGGAGCGGGAAAGGCTAATATGCGGGAAGTCAGCAGATACAACGAATGTACAGAATAAACCAACATCCTGCAGGGTTTTTCCAAGCCTCATGAGAGAGAGGACGCCCTTTCTTGAGGCGACCAAAAATCTCTTCGGGTTTCGGTTGCTCCAGAGAAAATCAACTGGTTGGAAGGTGAGTGGAATTATTGCACTTTTTGTCCAACCATCGGCACTCTCGATCATCTGATGCATGTAGGACGTTGATTGGTCCATGGAGGACAAGAAAGGGGTCAAGTTGGACGCACCGTGACGGATCTGTTCGCGTCAAGCACAGCGAGGAACTCGCCAGTGGGTGAAAACCTCAAAGCAATCACCTGGAGCGCTTTGGGCAGGGTGAACGATCGCTCACATCGAAAGTTGCCGCTTTCAGAAGCCGAACGAGTAGACATTGTAAAGGTTGCGATGGTCGCGTCGCTGAGGCAAGGGACTTGTGAGGTTATATCTATGATCGCTAGGGGGACTTGATCAGTGTGACGACCTACTTCCGTAATCGGAAAGCCAAAAAATTCTGACTTCGAAAGGAATTGATAGAAATGAAATCTGGAGATGGGTTTTCCACCGAACTCGTGGACTTGCCAAAAGGGGTTGACAGAAATTACTTTGGAAGGTAGGAGGCCGTCGGTAATCTGACCACGCCTCAGCCTCGAGGGACCTTGAAGTGGGGTCTGACCTTCCATTTCAGTTGAATCTATGGCCCGTCTCGGTATAGCCATCAAGTTACTATATGGAGCAGAGAAGGGTTGATCAAAATATGTTACACATGTCCGTCCACAATCTTGTCGATAGCTTTCCTAACAACCCCAAAAAAATCTATGCACCTCCGCTTACAGCCCCCGTGAAGGACCCTAATCTTCGATGTTGTCAGGTTCTTCGGAAATTTCGTCGAAGTCCAAGGCTGCCACCAGGCTGCCCTCATAGCGGGGTGGTTAGGCGTTTACCCCATTCTCAGAAGTAAGATTCTGGAACACACCGGGCTAGATTGCGGTATACATCTTGCGGCGGTGTAGCGTTATGCCTGCGTTGATCCAGGAAACCAAGGAATCGTTGGACACGGGGGTTGCACCATAGCGTCGCTCTATTACGAGCGCGTCTCGCGCTCGAGTCGTGTTGGGAGAGGCGCATAATCCTCTACCCGGCCAGGGGCGATGAGAAAATGGGAAGGGCAGGCATGGCAGAGGCAGAGGCAGTCACATACGGTGCAAGTAATGTTGACAGCCATTTTGGCTGTCGTTCCGTTGTGGAGGAAAACATCGAGGCGGCGATCACTGCCCGACTTCCAACGGATGTCTACAATCGGGGCCTCCAGGTGAAAGCCCACGCTATTTCCGGCAGAGAGGGATATTACCTGTTCGCCTCGCTCATCATCAGTTGTTTCTCGTATTGAAGAGGCTCAAACACACCATGAGAAACCCGTCGGCTCCACCTTGCACAAAGTAGCGACGGTTGGACGAAAAGTACATGCGGAGTTATGGCTTGGAGATATGAACTTCAGGTGGCACCTGTACATGTACATGTGGTTGTCGAACATCCTCTGAAGATATACAGCCCTACGCTTTTGGGGTATATTCTTATCGATTCTTGTCAGTATCGTTTAGGTCTGCCTCTTATGCAAAAACTTGACGTTTAACCAAAAGGAAATCCAGAGGGTGGAATTGTTGCCGCGTGTGGAGCTGACGTGCCCAGCGGCCCGTCACAGCCAATGTCGATCTGTACGACCCCAGCCCTTAATTCAGAGATCAATAAGAACTCAATTCGATCGAATTGTCCATAACTAGGCTAGCCATCTTGTCAGCTATGCTAAGTAGTCAGGGTGCCTTGAGGGGTGCGTAAGCCTTTGGGCCGGGCATGCTGCTGAACAAGGCGACTATTCCTCCAAGGTGGAACCAGGGGTCGCTTTCTTGAAGCGACGACTCCTCAGTGAGGTGTTTAAAGATGGGTCGCCGATAAAACGTACGCCCGTCGTGACAAAAATGGAACCGCTGTGGTTAGGGTGAGGCTGAGACGGCTGTTGACTACCGCCGGCGCTCACCTTGTTCACTTGGCTGTCCTCGTTCAGAGTCCACATAGAAAGCAGGATGGTGCTTGTGTATGGGGTTTCGTCGAGGGAGCGGCCGAAGCTGACCATGCCCGATCGCTTTATCTTAATGCCTGGGCTTCTAACTGTCGACGGTGCTGGCGACGTAGTTGGAAGGCTGGGTTTAACTAGGGCAATCCAGTGTGAAGCACAGCGTCGTTGATATGCAGCAAGCTCGCTCCACGAGCGGACGCGCCGCTCGTAGAACGGGAAAAAGGTGACAGCTGCAAATTCGATCGGCATTATGGCAGGTGGGGGGGTGCTATTCATTCCCTGATTAGAGTACAAGCCGTTTCAGCAATTAATCGAGAAACTTTGAGGGACGGGGCACGTACAGGAAATAAGTGGGCCTCCCAATCGAGAACCCGTGCCCCAGCAGACAAGAAAAAGATAAAAGTAACATCAATTTCTGGGCCTTGATCCATGTATGGGGAGGCGATGGTTGAAAGTCAGGCATCTGAGCGGCCTTTTAATGAGAACGCGGAGGTGAAATCCGGCCTGTCCATGAAGAATCAAACTCCCATGCGCCCAGAAAATTTACGCTGACCAGGTAGACGGCTGGACCCAAGAGGCGAGGCTACACATAAACTAAATGTGTTCAGTTCTTTTCTGTTGTTGGTAGTGACATATTCTCATCCCACCGCTTCCCAGCGGTCACCCGTCTGGTCTGGAGCGTGCTTTTGTCTCCCCTGTCAGACCTAATCATGAGACAAGGTCCCTATCAGAACCTGAGGTGATTCAGCGGCGCAGGGGCATTCAACTTGAGGGTGCTGCCGCTCGATCACGGAAAGGCGTAGCCCCTACAACGCTTCCTTTGTCCCATGGCCAGGGCTCTGGGAGGTGGGTTGGGAGCAGGTGAATTGAACGGGTAACGCCACTCAGATCTAGGCCTATGGCCTATGGTTGTCCTAAACTGCGGCGTGTTGAAGAAGCGTTGAGAGATCGTCCACTGATAAGTACTAAGTCCCAAGCGGAGAATTTCTATGATGCCCGAACAACGGATCCGGTGCTGGCTCTGGTGAATGGTAAGTGGCAGGACGGCTGCCACAGGACAAAAGCAATCAGCCATCGGGGCTGGCGTGTGCGAAGAAAACGTACTGAAATTTTGGGCTGAGGGATTCACGCAGGATTTACCCAACAGTGTCCGGGTATCTATAACGGCCTCTTCCGAGCTGCTCGTGAGGCATACGGTAATGCTTTCTTTGGTATGTGGGTTGTATTTCTTTTTTCTTCAGCCGTTTTCTGTCAGCGCGAAGCGCGTCGTGCCGTTACGCATAACCTTTACGCGTCGTTGTCACGTGTAGGTGGGAAACACAGTCACGGTGAAATTTTGCTTCAAGTTCCACTGCCCCACTGCCTCCACACAAGCTCAAGCGCCTTGCTCTTTGGCCGTTGGACGGGTCGTCTCTCGGAGACTCGGAGCCCTGGGACTTTACAGGGACGACCTTTCCAACCCTTGCCTCTGAACTAGCGTGCCTTTCACTACACCCCCGAAGGCGTGATGGCACCACTGGTGAGTGTTACGCCTAGGCTTCTTCTCATCACCTCCACCCGCACCTCTGCTTGGAGACTTGGAGCCCTGGGACTTTGAGCACTGGTGCGGGGCGTATGCCCCTTTCCTCTTATTCGCTATGTAGACCCCTCATCATCACTGCTCACGCTTTGGTATTTGGCGTCTGCGCAGATGGAAGAGGCGTGTGCACGGGTGCTCAAGGCGCAGCCCGATTTCAACATCGTGGATGCCCTTGCCGCATCCGTGCGCGACGGGGCAGCTCGGGCCGCACAAGAGGACTACCTCCCCACAGATCGCTGCCCCGAAGAACACTACCGCGCCATGTTTGGCGATTTGCCGCTTACTAGCCCTGAGCCCTCCCCTCCTCCCTCGCGCCCGCCATCTCCAACCCCCACTCTGTCCACCACCGCCCCACAGCAACCCCTCAACGCCCGGAAGCGCAAGCAGGATCGGAAGAAGCGGCAAGGCCACGAACGGCGCAAAAAACAGCGACGCCTGGAGGCTGACTCTGAGAAGGAAAGGCGCGATGCCCCGCCAAGGCCATCCACGGTCGAGAAGTACGTCAAGCTTGCCGCAGCGACGCAGACTTCGTACGAGGTGTCCGCCATTCCATCCGCCTCCACGGGCTTCATCTGCCAGCCTGACCGTGAGGAGCGCCTCCCCGTGCTCCACCTCAAGGAGCTGACCACAACTCACGGCTTGCGCTTGCAGAAGTGGGACGGAAGGTGAGCCCGCGCACCATCACCCTGCCAGCCCCTCACCCTGCCACACAGAGCCGCATCTCCGCTTGTTGACAGGAATAATAGGGTATTCAGCGTCATCGCTGGGTGTCCCGACGACCCCACGTGGCCTGCCGTCCAGCAAGATGCCTTTGAGGCCCTCTGCGGTGCACACCGCGACTTCGCCAACCTACTGTTTGGGCTGTGCTCGGTCACGGCCCTTGGGCGCTTCAACCCACGTACCAGCGCTCTCTTCGTCTTCTGGCCCCTCGGCCTGGTTGTCGAGTTCCCTCCTGGCTCGACCCTCCTCCTCCTGTCAGCCGCCATCGCACACGCCAACACCCCCATGGGGAGCGACGAAACGCGCTGCTCCATCACCCAGTACTCCCCTGGCGGCTTGTTTCGCTGGGTGGAGCACAGCTTTCAGCTCAACTCGGCTTATTACGACCAACTCAGCGACGCGCAGTGGGAGGAAGAGCTGGTAAGGATGGACGAGGGCTGCAAGATGGGCCTTACAATGCTCAGCACACTCGATGAGCTTTGCAGCGCTGGGAAAGAGAAGAAGGGAAAGAAGCGGAGGCGCAGGTGAGCTGCCCCCCACGGCGCCTGTGACAGGTTTTGGTCGATATATTTTTCTTGCGCACCCTGTCGTAGTCGCTCACACATGGTATCCCCACGCACACATCAGGAAAATGACTTTTGATCTCACATGACTTGAGTGCATTGCCACAATCCCAAAGGAGAAAGGCTGCCTTGCAGAGATCAGTGGCATTTTCGAATCCCTCTGAGCACTCTCAGGCTGCCCTGGGGAGGTCTGATGCCCTTCTGCAAAAGATATCTCAGAACTTATGAACTACTAACTACTATAGAGCTGTTACATGTCAATGAACATATTTCTATTACCAGATAGTTCAATACATTTACTTACTTGATCACTGAAACGTCAAAGGTGCATAGCTGTCTGCTTTTCTCAGTATTGGAAACTTGATATCTCAGGAACCGCAAATGCTACAAACATGAAAATTTGCATACAACTTAATAATACCTGAGCACAGTCTATCTCAAAATTTCAGACTTTTAAGTCAAGTATTGACTGAGATATGCTAGGTGCGCATTTCTGAAAACCCGCATTGAAATATCTTGACTAATATAAATGCTAGTCATCTGTAACCC
>MPNV01002564.1:10373-93538 GCA_013376435.1 Cyclocybe cylindracea
CAGAGGTCAATGAGGACAGCGTCCCCTCTTGCGTGTATGCCCTGACCCTGCCTCGCTCACCCACAAGCAAGCCATCCAAGCGTATTAGGTATGTGATATTTCTCTTCCTGGTTAATAGCACTACTAATATTCTCTCTTGTGCTAGAATAACAGACATGGCCATTTGTAGAGTAATATATGATTAGTATAGATCTTGTACATGTACGTATATAGTATTTAGTACCTTAATTGATTTTTTTTGCCTTTATTATCTGAATTTAAGACATATGAGAGATATTCAAAGCATGTGAGGTGCTCAAAAGGATCTCTCAAAAGTGCATGCAGGATCTCTAAGAGGTCTCTGAGGGTCTCTGAGTACAAAACCAAGCACGCGGGTCCGCCTTTAAAGACGTCTGGGATCTCTGCATCTCTGGATCTCCCAGGTCCCTCAGAGATCCCCAGGGTAGTCGGGAGCTCACTGAGGGACAAAGTCATTTTCCTGATGCACACTTCTATACCAACCTCATTCATGCCCTTGGCAGTGCTTCAGCAACGGGAACCTGCAACTGCTTTATCGTCAGGGAAGTCGCATTAACATTCATGCCTCAGCTGTCGCAATAGCTAAAAGCACCACCCCCTGGTGCCTCTGCCGGTTTTGTGGCGAGTCAATAAGCCAACGCCCATGTTTTTGTCCTGAGGGGCGCTCCATGGCTATGTGGGTGTAAATCAGTGAAGTCTGTCATTCATTCTTTAAGCAAACGTGAAGGCTATGAAAGTTACACGTGCATGTCCCCAGTGCAGAACACTACGGAGGCTAGAAAGGCGACGTTAAACCCTGACTGTGAGCGCATTGACGGTTTGAATGCGAACGGCTTGGTCCCTCCCATTCTTTGCCATTGCCAAAGTCTTGCCCAACAGGCTCCACATGGCTTGCGCGGGCTGGAGCGGTGTCGGGGTGCGCACCCGGGTTGTTTTCTGAGACCCGCAAAACACCTAAACCAGCGCCATGCCCCTCTTCAGGAACACCTGACGGCTGCGCAGCCTCCCACCGCATAAGGAGAAATAACAAGAAGAGTGGTAGAGAATAGATTAAGGTGAGGCCTAGAAAAACCAACAATGGCCATGGCTGGAGCCCTCAAAGGGGCCTTGGGGGGCCGTCACCTCTGGTAGGCGCCTGGTTCATTAATAAGTAAGCATTGGGCGCCGCGTCCGAACGAGATAGTGAGCCACACCGGCTGAACCCTCCCAATGACCGCGAGCAAGGTGTCGTCGCCATCGGCTGCAGCTGCCAGCACGGCTCCCCTTCCGCCAACGGTCCCGGCCTCCATCACATGTACTGAGTATAAATCAGCGCCTGCATAGGGTATCTGATAGAAGTAAATTAGCTCGCACCAGGTGCCTCCACATTTGGCAGTTTCACAGCATAAACCCCATCAGGCGCCACAACAAACACTTCCCCAGCTGCGCTTGCAAGGAAGAGTGCGTCCTTTCCTTCGTCAAGGATGGCAGCCGCATGAACCTCCCTGAGCGTCTCACCGTGGCGAGAAGACGCTGGATTCGCCCATCGGCACAGTGGCTTTCGGAGAGGGCCATTCTTGAAGTCATAAATATCATAGCCAGGTCTAGCAGTTAATGCAAGCATTCGGTCTTTACGAGTGAAGGGAGATACGTGGCGTCTAAGGGGAGACGTTATGCTTTCGATTAGCATACATGTGTAAAAGCTCACATCGAACGCTGTGTAAACGGCGAAGCAAATTTGAGAATTGCGAAAGGCACGGCGGTGGAGATGACCCTGTGGCAGTAACAAAGCTTAGTCGGCTACACACCTTGGAGGGGAGGAGGAGCAGCTTACATGAACCCCGCCGTAAAGGCGACCAGCACCGTCCGATCGGCAACATATGTAAGAGAAACCATGCTGGATGTCGTGAACAACGCGTAATTCTCACCAGACGGTGGGAGGGGAATGCTTGCACCATAGGAAAAGGTAGCTGTTGTCTGGCTGAAGTAGACTAGAATATAAATGATGGAGTTGACTTACCTCGGAAGGGTGACCCGTAAACTACAAGAGAGTTGGCACACACGGCGCTCATCTCTGTACCTTCATCGTTGAAGGCGACGCACTCTAGCGCCCCGACTCTGGAGTAGGTAATAAGGCTGTATTGTTCAACTAACCGAGGAACCTGGGCCGCAAGGCGTCAAAGGACCGCCACAGAGCTCACATCAGCTTACCGTTGTGGGATCGCGACCTGTCTTAAAGAGCAGGATGCGGCCGTCCTGGGCAGCTACGAGAAAGCGTCGGCAATTTTCGTTGTTCCACCTGAAGTCGACGAGGTGTGCCTCAACAGACATGTTCATTAAAACTTGCCACGTTCTGGTGGAAATAAACTGAGAAGCGCATGGTCAGAGATGAAGTTGCGAAGATGGAATGCATACATGGACGTTATTCCACCCGTCAATCACCGCGAGGACGCAGCCATCGGGAGATAGATGGAGCGACCGTGCGTTCGACACGCCTTCCAACTGGAAGACTGAGACGCACTGGAAGGGAGAAACAGGTTGAGCGGATGGCCGCATGTCGATAGCAGGCCTGCTAGTACTCACTGCCTTGTAAGTATGGCTTATATATGGAGGTTGAACGTGACGGTACTACCAGAAAATGAATGGGGGTGACAGTCCAAAAATGGATGTGAAGATTGTCTCCGACCAGGATATTGTACCTCGAGGCAGCATGCGTCTCTACCTCCTCCATTCCGCATCGCCGCTCTACACCCTATTTAAGTACTGTTGAACCGACAGCCTAGACAAAATGGGGCAAATTCCCCAGATCGAACACATTCCCGTCGACCATTCGAGTTCGGAATCTATATATCTGATATGAGTGAGAGCCTCAAATCGAGCTAAAATTTGGATGCAAGTTTGTACAAGCGCGGCATTAATTCGAATATTATTTAATACAGTGTGACAGAAAGGTGATATGCTATTAAAGATTTTCATGTTGCCGAGTGTTCCACTAGCCAGACGTCTCAAGAACACGAGCCTGAATGTACCTGACAGCAAGTTAGGGCACGTAAAGAATCGAGAATCAAGCTGTACGCACTGGATGACTTCGGCGTCGTGTACAAATGAGTACTCTTCTTCCAAAGGCCTGACAGCGAAGGCAACGTCTGCCCTACCGTCAAGCCAGTCGGCGTCATAAGCAGAAATGGACAAATCGGCAATGAAGTGCTTGCTTCGACTCTCCCTGATATGAGCCGTGTTGTCGTATCGAACGCGGGGGTATGCCCCTCGGCGATTCTTAGTGTTGATGCGCCGGTAGATGGTGTAGACGGTGTCGAAAGTCTGAAGCCACCCGCTGAGAGCGGGGTTTCGCCATTTAGAACGAAGGACGTAGTAGCGGGGGGGTCTCATTCTTGCTCCAGCGTTATCTCGAACCTCCTCGTAGTCGGATTCGTCAGACGACATGCCTTCTATTCCCAGAGACTTGAGCATTTTTTTGTGTCTTCTGAGGGTAGGGTGGAAAAGGCAAGCTTCAAGGCGTCGATGGAAGAGCTGGTGCATAAGTTATTAGCATCCTGTCCAGCGCAGAGGTTAGGATCCATGTAACGGACCTTATATTTTCTTGAGTAGCGTCTTTTCTCCTTGACCTCCTTGTCCCGAGCGTCCGCTGACTGCATTCGAGTTTTTTTCTTTCTCTTAAGAGTCTTGAACACCCCTAAAGCGCGATTGTAGATGTCGTTTATGTCCTTCTGAGTAAATTGAATATGTGAGTGATGAGCAATGTAGCTCTCTGTGAAAACCTGTGCGGAAGAGCGATTGAACGGGGACTTTGGGAAACCTTCGACACAGATTCGAAACTCCATAGCGGTGCATGAGCGGAGCGTTGGATCCCCCTGAAGAGCGCGAGCGTATTCTTCGGCTCGTGTCTGGCTGACGAAAGCAACTGCTTCATCTGGACAGAGGCGGGTTACATGCTTCCTAATATTAGCCTAGCAGTTAACACGATCACAGTCAGCGCGTAGAAAAGGAAGCATTCTAAACCACCTGCCTGCCTTTCATTCATCTCGGATGGTCGACGAATAGGAAAACCCGTCGACCTTGGTCCTGACCTGGCGGTTCTGGGGCGCCTACTGTCGTTGTTACCATCTGTTGGCCGATTGTTTTCACGAATTCTAGACTCGAGGGTGGTTGAAACGTTATTGAAGCCTTCTTGCAAGCTTTTAAACAAGGATTCTTGAAAATTTCCGAAAATATTTGAGAGATGTTTGTGGGACACATATCTGTCTTCGCTGCCTGACGTCACCGTCATATCAGTCCAGGGCAGACTACACATCAACCTGATTCAAATACCTCGCTCAGATTCGTCGTCGCCCTGATTTCTTGACGCATCTAGCCCTTCAGCTTCCGGCTCTTCTTCCTGAGATTCCATCGCTTCGTCTTGGGGGCCGACCTGCGCTTGTTCGACGGCGTTCATGCCATAGCGCTCAGTGACCAGTGGAGCCATCCATGCCGGTCCTGAAGCGCCACCTGTCTGTACTGCTGACGAGGTTGAAGCCTGAGGATTCTGACCCTCAGTATGAGATTTCTTCGCCGCTTTTTTCTGCTTCGCATCCCACAACTTGCTCCAAGACTCCCAGTCGCCTGTTCCAGATTGACGGGGTGGGTTTTCGGAGGACATCAGATCTAGAAAAAGAAGAGGCAAATGGGGCGAAGTGCAGACGAATTGAGCAAGATGCTCCCTGTTTAATATCGACGTCGATATCCCTACAGCAAATAATATTTCTGAATATTTAAGTTTATAGCTGTGTATTTCACTTCATTGACGGGCGTTTTCGATCAGAAACAGCAAATGCGGGTGTTTCAGGACACCAGCGATACTCCGTTTTCCCAGGGCATCGCAGCGAATGGCAACCTCTTCCCAACCTCGGGGCTCGAATACCCACGCTTGCAGACGTGCTGCCCTCGTATTGACATGGAAGTGAACGTGTCCCGTTCTCGCTTCTGGAATAACGATGAAACGCTTGAAAAAGTCATAAGGGGCCGCGCAAATCGTCCATGCCACCTCCACGCCACCGAATCGGGCCATCCTCAGTTGATATATAGGCATTCCCATAACATAAGAGGCAGACATAGTGGTGCAACGAGGGCTGTGTTGCAAGGATGGTTAGATGTGTTCTTAGCTCAATGTACTGAAATTGCTTACTATGTCTTTGAAACAGCTCGATGAAGGTCGTGGAGGGGGGAACTGACGTTTTATGGACAACGGGGTGCCTAACCTCGTGGTCCGCAGCAGAAAAAAAAGGTACCGATGGTCGGCTGACTTTCTTCTGCCTTCAATACTAATGCTGCGACTTCATTATTCACTCCCCATGGAAGCTGACGTTGGTCAACTTTCTCAGGGAAGGTGGGAGGCTATCTAGATAGGACGAGCTTACACGACCTAATCACTGAAATGGGAAATACGCCACAGGTTAGCAAAAGAGCGTGTTTATCAGAAATTACGGACAGCCGGCAAAATCATCTTCAAGGGTGCAAAAAAAAATGAGAAGACAACGCGTTCTGAAGCGATAGAATGAGCTGGCGCGGTTGGCTTCATCAGGAGGTGAAATACGTTTATTCGGGGAATCGCGATCTGCGTGAGGTACATAAATTTCCAACCTTTAACTAGAAGATGGAATCCGGCGCTATGTCGGCTGGGAGGGCGACACCGAGCTCACGGGCTTCGGAAACACGGGAGAGGTACCTAAAATATGGCATTTAGCTAGATAATCTGTACTTCTTCCAGAGACACTTACAGAACTATTGCAGCCTCGTGATACTCACGCTTGACTCTTCCAGGGTTGGCGCGGAAAAGAACTCTCTCCCCCAAGACAAAGACCGCGACTTCCCCTCGCCAAACAGTGCTGGGTTTGATGCGAGCCAAAAGCTCATTCCGTGGAAGGCTTGGATGGTAGTGACCCACGACGAGGAACCTATAGCTACCAACCCTGACGATTGCGTCGTGAAGAGTGAGTTGGGACCGGGAAATTATGTTGAGTCCGTTGAATGCCATGATGTCTGTTACCCTCGGGATGCCGTCTGACTTGCGGTAGACCGAGAATTGGCGGGTCTTCCGGGAGCCTGCTCTAAGAGAGTAGATATCTCCCTTTCCATACAGTGCGACCTGAGGATTTCAGACAATGCCGGGGTGCGGAGGAAGCGGATGACATACCATTGAGCAGTTCTTGCTGAAATATTTTGATGCTGGAGGGAGCTGATCGAGGAACTGATCACGAACTGGTTTTGGGCTTGCATAAATACTTGGACACCAGCACTGCACGAATTCAGCACTCACAAGGGCCGAGTATTTGGGATCGTACCCCTTAAGAAAATTCCTTGTGACAAGACACGCTGCAAGTCACTACGGTATCATTTTTCGAACTCAAGTCAGTATTGCCCGATGTGCACGATGAACTACATACCTAATCGACGCACTGAGATCTGATCATGAGCCTTACCGTATGGGGTTTGAATTTGAGGCCTGAGGTTTAGGCCTTTCAAGACAATATTCTCACGGATGCTGATGAAGGTCGATTTGGAAATGGAGATGTCTCCGCTGAAACGTGCACTTCATGTAGAGACCTGGGGGGGTGTTGGACTATTTCATTCCTCCTTTCCCTCCCCTCGACACTTACCTTGAGAATGGAGACTCCCTCGAACACTACGCTTAAGGCCAGTTTCCGTGCAGAGCAGGTCATCCGTCGAAGCACCAGCGACCCTACGATGATCCGAACTGTTTCCTGCTCTTTCGATGGGTTGTTTGTTGCGTCAGGCTTTGACTCTGGTATCCTCGAAGTAACACCTCGCCGTCCATGGTCGATCGAACAGAACTGACGCCCGAACGTCGCAGCTCAAGGAGACCGAGTTCTTTCGCACAACCCGTCTGCTCAACACAGGCGCTCATATCACATGCATGGTCTGGCACAAAATGCGGGCTCGAGTTCTCATAACGGGCTCATCGAACGGCAACGTTCACATCCTACGCTTTGGTGTCAAATCTGTCAGTGAAGTCATTCTTAGAACTTTTGGTTCAAAACTAACCTGTCTTCCTTTCATCTACATATATCAGGAACACGATGTCTACGACGTTATTCCCTTTGAAGGGTATATAATGTCCTTGGCATGGAGCGAGGACACCTCCCGCCTCCTCGTCGCCTTTGGAACGGACGTCGCGATTGTCACAAACCCGCTCTCCGGCAAGTGGCCCTTCATCCATTACGCTACAGTATTTTCAGCAGTACTGACTATGGCTGTCAGCATCGCGAATGTGGGACTGGATCCAACACAATGAACCTGCACGCAAGAAGCATCCCGATGCACCAACCGACATCTTCTCGGTGCCGTTGAGCATTCACTTCCTGGACAGCAACATCATGGTGACGTACATTCACGAAGCAGTGTGAGTTGCCCATAGCCACGCGTCATATCCATAAATAGTGCTCATTTTCATGCAGGGTCTTCAAAGGAGAAGCTCCTTTTGAATTCATGTGGAATGTTGACTCCACTCGCAGGCAGGTCTGGATGTAAGTTTCTTGAGCGCTCGTCGCCGATATGACCAAGTTCGCTTACCGTCCTCAAGGGGCAGGTGTGCTATCTCTCCGAACGGGCGGGTTTTTGCCTCCTGCAACCTCGTCAACGGGGTAGATCGCTACCTCACAATGGAAAGGGAGTGGGAGGAGACCCACGAGTTGTCCTCCTTCTTGTCTCCTCGGGCGGCATCCAAGAGCCGCGCGTTCGATGTTGCCTTCCTTGACGACAATGCACTCGTCACTGGCCACAACCATGGTTACGTTTCGGTCGTGGTAGACCGTGGAAGAGGAGTCCCCGCGGCGGAGCGACATCGAATCAACTATGTCAAACTTCCTGGGCCTGACTACAGTGAGCAACTCAGGCCCTTTGATGCGTTTTCCGCTGTCATTGACCATCTCCAACCTCCCCATCGAATTATATCTAGCAACTCACATGGTGGTAAGTTTCTAAGTCTCAAAGGCTTTACAGAGGTGCCGTTTAAAATTATGGCTCTGCAGGCCGTCGGGAGGATCAAGGACCAAACCGTTATCCTTGCCGCCAACGGAGAGGGTCAACAGTCGGTGATACACTTAATTGCAGTAACATACGGTCGCCAAGATACCAGCATCGTCTTCCCCCGTATTCCATTCGAGAGCTCGAGGGTATGGGTTTGATCAACCCTTGAGCTTGATTAATTCTGATTATCCATAGGCTCTGCGGTTTAAGAGTGATGAAGAGGAGTCTAAGCTGGCACCTCCACTCTCTTCCCAAGTCTCTGACGGAACGACGAAAGGGAGCGCTCCAAGAGGCGTAGCACGTACAACATACCTCGCGGCATCAACAACAATTACCGCCGTGGCTATCTTGGCCACCATTCTCCTGCAGCACCGCGACGGTTCCCAATTGGCGTTGGCAGAGATGCGAGCCCTCCGCGAGGTGTCGGAAGCGGTTAGAGGCCTTTCGAGTATGGTTCGTGAAGATTCACAGGCTCTTCAAAGTGCATTAAGCAGGCTAGCCAATGCTCCGCCTGTCCCCGAAGTGCAATTGCAAGCTTCCGGTTCGCTTCAAGAATCCTCCGAGGTTGACCTGGACTGAACAACATATATCTGTATCTACATTCTACAATCTCAATAAGACGTCATGCTCTTGTGCTAACCCAGATTCATCCCGCGTTGATGTTTCAATACTCCAGCCTCCACCTCGGCAGCTGAAAAGCAGGACGTTGAAACTTGACGCCCAAGGCGCAAATTAATTCGGAAGGTCTGGCAGGCCATGAGGACGCGTCACGTGGCCCTTTGCTTGACTGATCCCAACCAACAGCTGTGTCAACACACAACCCTTTCCCACGGAGGAAAGAGATCGCCTCATGACATCACCTCATGGCCGGCGTAGAACTGAAGAAATTTTACATTTTCGAAGATCGTCGAGTCGCTTGCACTTACGTTCAGTGCATTGCACGCCGCGGGGATTACGGTGTATTACCCATCTGTGCCACAGGCCTTTTAAACAAATCGGACGACATTTAGGGGCATGTGACTCCTCATACCACATTCAGTCCGTGACACTGACACGCTGGCCAAATAGGTCACTTGGTTGACCATAGATAGCGGCAATTCTCATGTTGAACCTGGACAACCGCGCGCAAATTTCGACTTCGCCTCTCTTCAGGGAGCTACCATGGAGCTCAGATGTCATTCTTCGAGCAGTTCCCTTTGCGAATTCGTTTCAAGGAAGTCCCCTGTTGAAGGTGAGCAGCAGAAGCCCAGCCATTCCCCACTGGAGGTTGATTGCAAGCCCAGTTTGCGATGGCAGTGGACGATTTTGAAACTAAGTTCATCACTCAAGATTCCCATGCGTGTTTCCGGCGAGAGTTGCGTGTCGGGCAGGACTTGTCTCATCGGTTGTCCTCACTCAGCGAGCCCATTTCTCAAAACTACACAGATGTCTGCCGATTTGTCGTTGATTTACTCAACTACAGGTTGTTGGACGTTAGCAAAAGCTTCATTTCTGGTCACTCTTCTGAAGCCAGGCCTCGGCGAGGCAAACTTCCCGGCCAGTTAAGCTGCTTGGTATGTATGTGTGGGCAGTGAATAGCAGATCTTGGTCATAATCGCTACTCCATAGGGATACAGCCAACTCTTGTCAAACTGGCGGAGAGCCATGGAAACTAGCCTCAAATCTCTCGAAGATGCTCAGATTAGCAGCATTCACGACGATGCGTCCGAAACTAGCGCTCATACGCCTGGATCTGACGGAGTTCTTCTTATGCTATTCTCGTCTGTGCATCACTGGTCATCAAGAGCCAGAGCAGCAAAGGTCCTTAAGAATATCTCAATGGCGGCCTTCCATGTCGCTTATTTACTTAAGGTCGGCATGCTATGAGCAGCCGTTTGAATGTATACTCACAACCGCCTTTCCAGGGCCACCTGGACCTCCCTGATGATTACGGCGACCTAATGGCTTATTTAAAAAGGTTTATCCATTCCCAAATTTCTGATGCATCTGCTTGCTGAACAATTTCTAGTCTTTTGGCTGACGGTCGAATGATGGTTTTGGATCTTGACCCCAGCCTGCAGAGCACGCGTACTCTGCGCCTGCCCCTTCAAGTGGCACTTTCCGTTTCAAGCCTGTATTTGTTGCTGGACGTTGATCTATCATGAAGGGAGATTGACCGGGGCTGCCTCTTGAAGGTCGACCTATGCGTTGCACCTCCCCTGTCCTTCTTATCTAACGCGTTTGAATTTCCAGGCCTGGGCCTTCCTCGGAAATAACCATAAACCGCAAGCTCTTCATCAAGTTGAGACGGCTTTGTGGAGGCTTATATTTCAAATCGCAACAGGTGAAGGCAGTTTCTTCACGCTCCTCAACGAGACGGTCACCTCCTTGCAGGGCATCGACATGCGCAACTGTCAATCAGAAGACTTTTGATGGTTCGATGAGCAATGTAAGGGTCACTCGATCTCACATACGTGCCGAAGGTGACGCTCTCGCAGGGAATCCCAGGCTGGATGAGCCTAGCTCTCCGGACCCCTTGTGCGAGTCCTCTAGGCACGCTCAATCGCCAAATAACCCAGAAACTCCTCAGCAGCGTGAAAGGCCTGGTCATGAGCCGCCCTCCTTGGTCCCAAAAGAATCGGAGGCACACAGAGCACCTGAAGGATCTCAAGAGCACGGCGAGATGAACGAGTGTTTACCCTCCCTGGGTCCTGAGGGCTGTCAGCCCCAGGATCGTCAGACTTGGTCCCCCGAGAGTCGCCAACCTTCTACATCACCTGAAAGTCGTCAGCCTCCATGCCCCCAAAGTCCGCTTCAGCCTCCGATGCCAGAGGATCGTCAGCCAACTCCATCGGCCCAAAGTCCGCTGCAGCCTCCGATGCCTGAGGGTCATCAAACTCCATCCCCCAAGAATGGTCGGCCTTCTGCACAGCCTGAAGATCGTCGGCCAACTCCGCCGCCGCTCGAGGATCATCATCCGACTCCGCCGCCCCTGAATAAGTCCGTGGATTGCCGTCCGACCCCGCCCCCCGAGGATAGCCTGCTGTCTCCCATGTCTCCCATGTCTGAGGATCCCCATCCGTCTCCCGGGCCTGAGGGCCCTCAAAGCGAACAAAACCCCCAAAACGGGGACGCGGCTGCCCATCAGACAAGATCTGCGACAGGCTCACTCCCTGCTCCGATGTACGACCTGACTGCCGAACTCTTGGGGGCGCAGCGCGTGTACAACCCGCGTCAGGGGAAGTCTAAGGCGCCTCCGAGCATCTCTTCCTTGACTCATCATGTTATTGACCTAACTGATGACCTCGAAGTTGTAAGAGTTCAATTCTTTTTTGTCTGCCGCTTCCCTAACCTGCCATTCAGGAAGAAGCTCCAGAAAAGTTCTATTTAGAAGCTGCCATCCCTTCGAAGGTGAGATTTTCTACAATCTTGGTACGAACGACTTCTCACCATGCCACCCTTCCCTCAGATTTCCGGAAGCAAATCTGTAAGCCTTCACGGTCCAACCGAAATGAGCGAAATCCGCCCACAACTCCACGTGCATGATCATGACTCGCAGTGCCGTGCTAGGTTACTCACCTCACCTTCCGTAGTCCAAAGGTGTTTTAGACAAATTCTACAACATGGTCTCATGTGTTCAAAGCGCATACGTTGACGGAAAACCCATCTTCTTAGCGAATCCGGCTGCGTCCATAATCAAAATCATGAGTGAAGATGAGTTTGACGGCGCGACCACCAAAGAGATACAGGTGATCTTTCGTCATCAGAATATTGTTGTGCACAACCAAGGCAAAGGTCTCAGATCTCGGTTTGATCGAGGTGCGCTTTTAGACTTAGTTCATGAGAATCAACAACTATCTGTGAATGGTTCGTCCATACCATTGCCCGCCCCCAAAAGCCACCCCTTACTCTCGGCTTTATAGATCTTTCCATCCCAGTTACCAATGGCGACCTTACAAGCCATCTGCGCAGCGCAACAATTGACGATATACTCTTCCATGCAGAGAACGACGGAAAATCCCTCAATGCTCTCGACATACCGATGGAAGACAGCGTTCGCCTGCCCACGTCACTCTCAAGCGACGTTTGGGCATGGAAACATACCATTGGCATGAAACTGTGCAAGAAGGGTGAACGATTTCCCAGCCCTGCGATGCGTTGGGCGTTGGTATCGACATCTGGAGCTTACAGCCCATGGCACATCGACCCCGATGGGCTGTGCACAATGATTTCCGTCCAATCTGGTTGCAAATGGTGGATACTTGCCAAACCGAAGCAGCGCCGCTGCCCGCGGCCTTTCTGCGGCATCGACATCTTCCTCAAGAATTTTGATGTTGAAGCCGTCAACGACGATCGTTGGGACTTCGAAGCGATTCTATTGACGCCTGGAACGAAGCTGTGAGTGGACCCTCTGTTCGTCACCTCCCAACCCTGAATTGTGGTAGGTTCATGAGGCCGAACACCCCTCACTACGTCTTCACGCTGTTATCCTCCATCTGTCATGGCGGCCACTTCTACGTGACATCCACGATTCGCGACACCTGCTATGGGGTCATACATGCATTCCTTGCTGGAAAGTATGTCACCAATACAGAGCACGAACTTGAAGCTAGGGAATTACTGCGTCGACTTGTTACCTATTATCACAGCGTCTACACAAACACCAAGTATCTGAGTAAGGGTTATTTCTTCTCCAATATTAATGGCTCGTTCTGATTCCCCTTAACCTCCAGATTGCACCAAAACTCACGCCATTGACCTGACAACTTTCGGGGGCTGTGTTGACTTCCTCGCACTGTGCAACCTTGCAGAACTGGCAAACATCCTATACGGGAAAACGTACTTGGGCGGCATCTCTCTTAGAGAACACCTGGAATTCGTGGAAACTCGTAGGCTTTGTCGAGAATTATTAAATTGGCACCAAAGGATGTACTCGTTGATTGGGGCGTCTGGGAAGTCTGGGATCATCCATCTTCAACAATTCTTTATGCATGGGCAGCTGAAGGGCATTGTCGAGTATCAGAAGAGGGTTGATCTAGAAGAGGCAGCCTCTGGAGGCCCTGGAGATCGAGTCATCAATTTTGGAGCGATTCTTGGCCAGATCAAGGAAACCTTCGGCAAAGACACTGGTCTGCTGTCGGAAGTCGAAAGCTGCTCTATCCTCTCTAAGTTCTATAGCCACTTCGAAACAAGTATTGGTTGGCCAGAGCAATACCGATATTTTCTGCTTGAAAAAGGATTCGTCTTGGAGGGTAAGCTGGCTCTTCTGGAGATCTGACAACTGCTGTGGCTAACCGACGTCCCATTTGTTAGTTCGTCGCTCGCCACCCGATGGTAAGACCTTGGGGGACATGAAGTTCGAGGCCAGGCTCGATGGCGACGTCAAGCAGATGGTAAATCCGAAGAAACTCGAACAGGCGCCCCCTCAAACACCCAAACGTGGCCCTAAGTCACAAACTCCTCAAATCGCCTCCACGCCAAGCAATCCCTTGTATCGTGTGATCCATTGTCCGTTGCAACCACAACCCACCAGCAACCTCGACCAAGGCCCTTCAACGCGCTCGGGACGTCCACCAAGGAAAAAGGTCAAGTTCACGTAGCCTCGACCACTCTATAGGATTAGCTATGTATCGCCGCGTCATTTGTCCGCCTTCAAAGTCGAATTCGTCACAGCTGTTCATTATTTGTCAATTATTATTCAGGGTGCCCAATACATTTATTTTGTCACTATTACCATGAGGATAGCCCCGTGATTATATATATATGTATATAATCAACGGGACATGATCATGAATTGGGTACACGGCGTTACACCTTTTCCTGTAACTGTACATCATTACCACTTGAGTCCCTTGTTCACCTCTCAGAACCTCCTACACGAAGAAACTATGAAAGCAGAAGAGGAAACATTTCAGGAATTCAGCGTTTCTCAGGCGACGAAGCTGCCACTAAGCGAGCGCGTTCCTTATGAATATCCTGTGGAGGGCTTGGAGGAGAGCGATGTGAGCTGCTTTCAAACCCGCAGATCGATAAAATGAAAATCTAACCGTCTCCACCAGTTCCTCCAAACCCACTTCCTCGAAAAGCTCCGATCCTTGATCGTCGAGGAGAATGCAATAGCTAACATCGGGGACCGCGATATCGAGCAATCTATCTTGCAAAGCACCACTCCGAGGATCATCGCAAGGCCCTTCGACGAGCGAGCCACGACCTCCGATCATGAGGAGATTACGGATCCGATACGACGCAGAAGCCGAATGCCCGGACACTTGTCGTTGTAAGCTCGACTCGATTTACTGATCCTCCCTTGGAAGACTGATCATTAAATGCAGTTACAGTGAGCAGGGCCATTCACTAGAAGAGGTCGTTCAACAAGAGGCTGGCGGGTATGTGATCGACGCACCTCCTTTGACGTTGAGCACTGATGTCATCTCCGCACAACGCCTTCTTTCAGCACCCAAACGCACGCAACTCCGGATCCGAGAGCTCCACGGGAGATGTTGCAAGACCTTATCAAGACTGCTGTCGACGTACCTATCATGTCTGACCGGTGGCTGGATGTCATATCCAATCTCCTCATGGTGTGCAAATCCCCACTGGAGATTAAGGAAACGCTCTCCTCCTTGCGTCTAAATTTTCCTGTGGATGTTTTAGTGGGGAGAGTACGCGAAATTGTAGGTAATGTCCCTATGACCAGCGGTAACCATGACGTTGCTCCGTGAGTCTTGACCTTTCTCTCCCACCAAGCTGTCTTAACGTTCTCAACCGCATACGCTGATAGGGACGTTTTCATGCGGATGTCCCCTACGTACCGATCTACGCCCGTAGCCATTGGGGACAGCGTCTTCCTGAGGTAAGGAGCCTTGCTTTTATGCATCCAACATTGACGTCCCGCTGCCACTAGATCTAGAGGCATCCCTGTTCACTCTAGATCTCCGACTGTAAACAGCGCATCCCCCTCTCGCTCGGGTCCGGCCAAGCGCAGTGCGCTCTCCAGGAAATCCAGCATTTCAGTCAGGTTAGCGACTTTCTGCTGTGAAAACCCCAGAAATCTGACAACAGTTCACCAAAGCGACCGCAACCATCCGGGAGACCGAGCGATGATCACGGCAGCTGACGCCGCATCCCAGAGTTCGAGTTGCTCGTCCGGCCACGAGGCACTGACCGGACCTGCTCACGGCCACAGGAGGTGAGAGATCCCTCTGGACCTTTGGAGGTCAGGTGTTAATTTGGTGTATATTAGCACCTCCACGCGTCGTTCTAGATCTTCGAGTTGGGGAAGCATGTATACAAATCGCCCTTATGGTGAAGGACGGGAGGGAGATCGCGAAGCTTTGAGTTCGAACTTGTCACACAAGTAAGCATCTTCCTGATATGTTCTCACAAAGGACTGATCATGTATCCCTCCCTCAAAAGAGACGAGACCAAGCAAGAACATGCAGACGCTAGGCACGACGCCAAAGGGCATCGCGTTCCTGGACGGGGTCAAGATACAGATCTCTCAGCGGGCTCTGGCGACAACGTCCCTGTTCTGAACAGCGAAAGTAACGGCAAAGAGAGCGGCAAAGAGAACAGTTCAGGAAAGGGTCCGCCTGCCCTCGTGCCCAGTCCGAGACTTCACGGCCAAGACTAATTTACGTACCTCATGTTTAGATCGCGCAGATAAGGACCTGAAAATTACTTCAGAAGGAGACTTCTCCTCTACGGCGAAGGAAGCGAACGGTGGTGTTTCCGCAGATGCAAGCCAGAACCCTGATGATGCCTCTATCAAGGGCGACCTGGGCGTCACATTAGATGCCGAGTCCCAGAGGTATGACACAAGTTCTTCAGTCCCAAATTCCTTTCTCATACCGGCGTATCAGGGAGCCGAGTGGCTCTCATGCGAAAGATTTTGAGAAGGTAAAATTTGGCTGGGGCAAGCAAGAGTTTTACTGGACAATGACCAGAGGCATCCACAACATTAGCAAACCACTTCTCTCCAACGTATATCCTGGTCACATCCACGTTCATCTCAACGACGAGGTGAAACAGGCTCAACATTTCTTACTCGCCGATTGCGAACAGGATCGCCAGGAATGGACTGATATCTCTCAACGATACGGTAATCCGAATGCGGCGTATGTGAGACATCCCACATACCCGAGATATATTCTTGTCCCTCGCAAGAATTTGTCCCCAAACTATGTCACCCAGGACGGGTATGAGAAGACCCGTCGGGAGGAAAAAAAGGCGGGGAAAGCACGACAAGAACCTATCCACACAATGGTGACTCGCGCTAAGAAGTGACGATGATGATCTCGGATGTCGGGGCAAGTAGATAGTTCTGCAAACTCGGAACGAACTTTGAATCTCAGATCGTGAATGACGCCTCGCCTGGTCCGATGACACAATAAAGCCGTGACTCTGTGCCCCGTGTGCGTGTTCATGTGTTCAGATAATCGGAGGTCTGATTGTTATCATCATTCATCCATTCATTAAGGCCGGAATAGCTATATTCGGCGAGAGGTATGCCCTTGGAGGGACGTGACCTCGAATACTTCCTCATTGCTCGCACCCGTCGCCCACTTTCTGCTCAGCCACCTCTTCCAGATGAATGTCCCACCTTCCAGAGATTTTCTACCTGTTATACAACTGCCTGGGAGCGAGAGGGCGCCTTTTAGATCCCTCCTTTCTGATGCTGTAAGTCAGAACCTGCTTGTCCTCCAAGCATAGAAACTGATCATGAGATTCCCGGACTTATTGCATAGATCTTCAACGTCGATTTCCGCTCAGTGGAAGGCCATGAACTCTTGACTTCTGGCGTTGCATTGCGAAACGTTGTCCAGCCGCCTATGCAAGCTTTTGAATCACGTTCCGTTTTAGAATTGCTGTTGACCTATATTTCAGCCGTCCAGAAACGCCGAAAGTCAGTTTTGCACCTCCTCAAACACCGAAGTCCATAATTCGCCCCCCGTTAACCCCTTCCAGGTGCGTGTGGGCCCATCCACGTTCCCCAGTAGGTCTGTCCTGATGGAAATCAGCCTTCCTCGCCCTGCGATCAGCTCGCCTGAACAGCAACAAGTGCATTGCGAATCCCCTTCTTCATCCAGCAGCTCAAGCTCTGACCTGGATAGCAGCTCCTCTAGCAGCTCTGACCCTCCTCGCAGTCGTTCTTTGAGGCGTTCACGGAAGAAAGGGAAGAAAGTGGCCAGCTGATCTGGGAAACAGCGGGAGAGTGAGATTCTATATCCATCTGAGAGGTACGTCTTGTAATGGAAAGACGTCTGGTGCTCACCGATCCTCATGACTTCTGCCAGCATCTCTCATGGCATCGCAGGTCTTCGGCTCCGCCGTCGGTCAACAAGCAGGTATAAAAGAATTTCGACAAGTTTTCTGCATCATCTCAGGAATTCTTAGGAGAAGAAGTTCATCCCGCACTCCAACCTCCTCGGTTTCCGCCCCAGGGAATCCGGAACAGGAAGCGCCCTCGAATGCCTATGCGTACTCTGGGTTTTCAGCAACCGCTGCACCGGCACCTGAAGGCACTCACCTTCCTTTGTCCATGGCCCCAGCGCATCTTCCAGTTACTTCTTCTGTAAATCTCTCATCGTCTTCGTGTGGGAAGCCACTTACGTTTTGCAGGCGCTCCCGCCAGGGTTTGTGCCGTCATCCTTCTTCACCACATCCGGCACCACACCGTCCGCCCCTGTCCTGCCTGCATCTGCACCTCTGTTCGCCGTGTCTGGCGCTGCACAGTCCGCTCCTGTTCAACACACACCAGGATTTTTTCCTGCTGGGTCTGGTGTTGCACAACCAACCTTGGGTCAAACTAGCGCAACAGCTCCTGTAACTTATGTGACAACACACCCTTTGCGGATCTTCCCGTCGCTTTTTTCAAGCCTAGGTCTATATATCGAAGGCGGTAAGATGCCATAATTTAATTCCTGATCGACTGGCTGACGTTTGTGATAGTACACCACAACATGTCTTCGGGGACTGATAGAAGTGTCTACAGGGTGAAGGAAGGCAGGCGGTACGTCAATGGCAACGAGAGGCCCAGGATGCCTTGGAGCATCTCAGACTTCAACGGGGAGTTTAGTGAGATCAAGGTTAAAGGCGCTAAAGTTGGGGATGTGCACATTCATCGAAACAGATTGTTCGATAAAGTCGACATCTTTGTTTGTGTGGCTGTCAAACCGAAGACCAGCTGGATGTGTTATACGGAGACGTGGGCATGGAAGGTCGAAAATCCCCCTACCCATCCTCTGTATCCCCACCTGGTCCTTGATAGATATGGGGAAACTTGGACGCCACTTTACATCGCTGCGTCAACTTATAATCAAAGGGACGGTCAACGACCTGGGTTGAGGGAATACCAAGGCAACTACCAGTAAACAAAAACTATGTTAATGTTCTATCAGTTACTTGCTAGCACTCATGTACAATTTATTTATGGTGCCTTCACAACTATGATAAGAGCACTGAGATACCGCAGATTTGGACTCTGGTGACCCTTTCAAGTTGTTGTTCCGAGTCTGGTGAAAACCAAATGTGGAAAGTTATTCACACGTTCACACGCGTTTCGCAGATTCCAATCGTGATTTGGCGCTTTCATGATCACTGAGATAGCCTAAAGTGAGTCTGGTAACCTTGGTTTTCACGGGCACTTACCAACTGTTATATCGCAATTATTCTCTTCGGTATCCGCACCTCACGGTTGGCTTTCTAGCTTCGACCTTGCTGCCATGCCTAAGGATAAACAGCCCACGATCAGCCTTTGTAAATGCCGCTCCCATTGTACGACATTTGATCCAAGGTCTGGAAAGTACGAGGGGCCGGGTCGCTGGCTACCTCGATGGACTAAGGACAATCACAGCCTCGACGACCGACGAGGTGCCTTTCATGCCCAACAGTGGCGCAGCCGATCTCCCCCTTTTTCCCGTGCCTCTACCGTAAAATATGCTGGGACTTTGAAACACACAGATTATGCCCTGCAGCACATACGGGATGAACTCGAAATGTTTCCCAATTGGCCAGTCGCATCCCTTCGACGCCCACTCGTTTTCAAGAACGACCCCTCGAGCAACAGACCCTACACGCCTCCTCCGAGATCCAGTATCGTTATGCCCAACTCAGGGCTGTTTGCCTTAGAGGAAGGCGAAAACGCCAACGGTCCATATATCAAGGCAGAGGCCAGGCTCTGCGATATGGTTGGACAATTGCGCGCTCTTGGGGGAACTTCTCCCAGCCGAGAATTTCTCCTCGTCGCCATTTTTGATCAATTGATCGCGCTGAACAGACAAAAAGGAGCGCAATGGGCGCAACAACGCTCCGTGATGTTGCCCTCAGAAATTTCAGTTGTCAACACAGGTCGGTTTGTAGTTCATGACCGTTTGACCGCTCGCTAATCCTTATGCAGAGCCCTTTTTCCATCACAAAGGCCCTTACAATCCAATTGCAAGAGCCGCATCTGTCCTTTTGCTCATACTTAGTCACATGTATTTCGTTCCACGGAGGGCCATGCACACCCTCCTTGGCGGCCTCAGGAACATGCTTCATTCTGCCTCCAGTCAAGATGTACTCAGTCTCGTCCCGAAGGATCCTCACACATGCACATCCTCCTTCGATATTGACCCAATAACCTCCTCCTTTCTCTGTTGTCCTCGCTGTCACCGACTTTATCCCTTCGATGCTTCCGACGAGCGGCAAACAAGTGATGCGGTCCCACGTTGCACCTTTATGGAAACTCCGGGTAGCACGGCTTGCGGGGCGTCTCTCTGGAGGGAAATATTCGTGTCGGGGGATCAGACCAAAATGGTTCCCATCAGGCAATACGTACACCAGGATCTCAAATGTTGGCTCGGGCGTCTCCTGGCGCGGAAGGGTATAGAGAATCTGATTGACAGCCGGCCTCATCCGTTCACCCACGGGAGACCTGACGTTGTAGACGACATTTGGCTCTCTAAAGTTTTCTTGGATCTAAAGGACAGCAAGGGGAAACCTTTTTACCCTGGCCCAGGTAATGAAGGATGCCTAGTTTTCAGCCTTTCAGTTGACAGCTTTGACCCTCTTCGAAGTAAGGCCGCCTCTCAAAGCATGTCCTCCACCGGAATCTGGCTTGTTCTTCTCAACCTCCCATGGTACATGAGGCATCTTCCGGAGAATATGTACCTTGCAGGTATAATACCGGGGCCGAAGAAGCCATCTATGCAAGAGATGTACTCGTACCTGGTGCTTCTCGTCCAGGAAATGCTTCAATTTTGGGATCCAGGCGTTCATTTCACCAGAACTTACGAATATCACCTAGGAAGGCTCATAAAAGCGATGGTTGTTCCAGTCATTTGTGACATGCTTGCTCTCCATCAGATAATCGGGCAGGCTTCCTCCCCAATCTCCCACAATATGTGCACAATGTGCGATTTGGATATTGACGACGTCGAGGTGCTAGACCGCACGTTGTGGCCACCGAAGCAGCTACCAGATATCAGACGATTCGCAGCGCTGTGGCGTGACGCGAGGAGCATCGAAGATAGAGAATCGATATTCAAGGCATTTGGATGGCGGTGGTCTCCCTTATTTGAACTACCATACTTCAACCCCATCCTCTTTGGCGTTGTAGACGCAATGCACGCTCTCCATTTGGGTCTCATCCAACATCATTGCCGAACTCTTTTCCAAATTGATCTAAAACATCTGGGTGGGGATGGTGCACCGCTGGTAGACACCAATCTCGCGCGGAACGTTAGAGCTCCTGACCCCTCGGATCTCAAAAAGTGCATTGAAAAAATCCGACAAAATGAGGACACATTGCTGTATGGTCTTCTCGAGCATGACCGCCGCACGCTGCATGCATTCTGTTCGTATTTCTCCATATTCCTGAATGGTCTCCAACTTGTCATTGGTACGAAGTGGGTCTTAGCACAGACTATCTATTTCTGGGTGCGTCTACGTTATACCCGTCGTCTTTTCATTTCTCACGTGCCTATCAGCACCAAGGGCAGGCTGATCTGGAGGTCCTCATGGACCCCGATCTTGCGGCTCTTATTTTAGTTCCCTGGAGTAGCCAGGAGGAAATTGGAAGCTCGGACGAAGGCAAAGGCAAAGGCGACCGCGTCAGTAAAAGTGCGGACGAAGATGAAGAGGAAGAGGAAGACGTCGAAGACGAATTCGAAAGCGTGGGCAAAGGTGAAGACGACGACGAAGATGAAGGCGATGATGAAGATCAGAAAGCCAGCGGCGATGCTAGTGAAGGTGAAGGTAGTGGCAACTCTGATCTTGACCATGGGGAAGACGAGAACGAAGGTGAGGCCCAGGGAATGGGGGAAGAAAATGCCCAGCTTCCTTCCGATTGGGATTCCCTGCCAGAATTTCCAGGGCAAGATCCTCGGAGGATAAGGCGTATTCTCAAGAATATCCTCAGCGCTCATGAAGGAGACAGACCAAGAGCTTACAGAACGGCAACCCAGAATATTTATTGCAAGATTTGTGACCTACTGGCCATCAATTTCAATGAATTCAGCTCAAAAAGAGTCTTGCACAATAATATCATCAATGAAGTGAGTTGGGGTTTCTTTTGTGTCAAGCAGAAAACTGACTAAGTCTCGATAAAAGATCGATAGCAGCCCTGAACTCCATGCAAGGCTAGTGGAATACCTTGAATTCAAAATCAGGAAAAAGTCGCTCAGCGGCGCGATACTTGGAAGGGACGTGATGCATGTCATCTGGAAAGACATGTCTCGATGCCATCTTCCCAGTTGGATCAGCCCAGCTCCTCCCAATTGGGGAACATCACAATGGGGGAAGCTCAGTGCAGATAATTGGCGCGTCGTATTTACGATCCATCTGCCCGCGTCATTGATCTGGCTCTGGAAGGATGAAACCGGACGTAAGAAGGAGCTGCTGAACAACTTAATGGACCTTGTGACGGCTGTGCGCGTGGCAAACATGAGACTTTGCTCACCTACCCTTGTAGATGCTTATGATAATCATCTACTCCGCTATACCAAAGGCATCCAGAGGCTTTTCCCCCATGTTCCTCTCCGCCCGAATCATCATGCTGCTTTTCATATCGGAGACGGCCTTCGGCATTTTGGACCAGGACATTCACATGGTGCCTCCTTTTATGAGAGGCATATAGCTTTTTTTCACCGCGTCAACACCAATAGCAAGCCCGGTAGGTGGTCTGTACATTCTGGGGCTGCCCATGAATAACGATTCGTGATTCTTTCCCCCAGGAGAGTTGGAACCCACCATCCTGTGGGCATCAGCACGCAATGCCAATATTTGCGCAATTCTTGCAGACGATGTGGCCTTGCGTGATAATTTAGCAGAGCTGGTCGAAGCAATGGAGTCAACTAAGCGCCAGGATCTTTGGGGATATGCGCTTGCCAGTTTCTTGGACCCCGCGAGAACCAATTCCACCATCCCAGAGAAGAGGACTTCTGTTATCCTCTCAGAAGACCGCTACGAGTTATTCTGCCAGCTACGAAGTTCAAGGGGAGAAAGTAAATTGTCAAATGACATGCTTTCTATCAATCGGCTATCTCTTGCTGGAGTCTGCTATGGAACATTCCAATCGCCTCATTTCCGGGACAGCTCCATTCTCTTTCGACGTAAGCCACCGACTGACGGAGACGATATCGCCACGGGCGTCATTGACATGATATTTTCTCATAAAGACCCGCTCCCCGCTGGGAACCAGGACACCCTGAATCAGTGGTACCTGGTTTTAAGAGAACATCTCATTATTGATCGACCTGGTTTTGTTGACCCGTACCCCTCATATGGCTTCGCTGCTGGTTTCCTTCGCAAAAGAGAAGCTACTATTCCTCACATCATTTCTCTTTCCGACGTCATCTCTCATTTTGCGCCAACTGTCCTGTCACCAGATTCATTAAATGTGATCCATGTAATGCCTGTTAATCAGGTAGGCCCGAATTTTTTTGTTCATGTGGCTCCAGTTCTGATCACACTTCTCTTTAATAGCTTCTTACTTCGTTTGGTCTCCACAATGGCCATGCTTTCTAGAAATACTGGCATTAACAGGTGCACCCGAGGTGAACCATAAGCAATTGAAAGTATATACAAAGCAAGACGAGATGATTGTAGTACAGATGTGCATGGCAGGAGATTAATGTTGTCCTTTGTCCGGATCCCATGGCCATGGGTTGCCAATCACCGAGAATGTCTCTCCCTGCTCATCCTTTGGTGCGTTTACTCCGTTGCTTTGCGCCTTTGTTTCTCGAGGTACTCTTTCCGACTTACATAGCGAGTGCGAATGAGGACAGAGCGTTGATAAATCTCTGAAGTAGGCTCATGGGGACTGACTGTCGCTATAGCCCGCCTCGGCAACCTCAACGAAGAGAAAGACCGTCACCACCGTGAACAGGGCGTGCGCGGAGCCTGCCGTCGTGTTGATGTATCCGATAACCTGGCTGGCTGATGAGTCACGCTTTGTTGGGTAGGGTGATCCAGAAGGCGGAAAGGCAGACCCACCTGCCATCGTTGACGAGAAACAAAGCACGTGGCCAGGCTCTGCATGTGGTGCAGAAAAATGCGTCGCGTTCGCCCTGTGTGCTGATCGTGGCCAACGTTGACTTGTCAGATAGGCCACACCTTCCCCTGCGGACCTTTCGCTGGTGCTCACAGCTGACAACGGGCCGCTTACAGCTAGTCACTGACAAGGAACAGAGTTTGAGTCCCAGAGTCTGCAGGAACGTGAACGAGGCTGGCCTGTCCAAGCGGACAAACGGTGAAAGCGAGGGTGTATCACGTATCGAACCTAGCTTTGAGATTAGCAGAGACGACCGTCTCTCAAGATCTCAGAAACTCATACGAATTTGATAGGAACTTCCTCGACGATGGCGCGGAATAAAACACCGACGATAGGCACACGGCGTATCAACGTTGATCCAAAAACGTCATGGTACCTATAGGGTTGCTCGCCGTCTCTACCCCCGCTCCATTCTCTATGAGGGGAGGGCTGGGAGGTTGTGGAGCCCTAGGACCGACGTCGGAGATACAATGGGAGATTGTAGTGAAACTGGGATATTGAGGACAACATCCACTCGGTTCTGTCCCGAGGTGACCCTTGAGCCTATCGGACTCAGGTTGCAGCTTCTGAAGCTACCGGTGGGCTCGCAAACCTGCTCGTCCTTCCCGCCATCAACTCAAATGCCGACGCCGCTGGCGAAACTACTGCCGCATCTTGTGAAAGATCGTCAGGTTTGGTGTTGGCGAGGATGACCGCCTGTCCAGGACGGAGGGCACAGAGTGCTCCAGCGCTTGGAGCTCTTTGCGCAGGGACTCGGTGCAGTTTAGCAGATGATGGAAAGGCTTGGGGAGATGGCAGCACTAGGGTTCGATATCACGCTCAAAGATGGCGGAGGATGAAGAACCGTATACAGGGAATAAGGAACGTAGATTTAGCTGGGAGAATTCCGACAGGACAAGACAAGGGCATACACGGAGGCAGGTCACGAAGGAATCGAGTTTGGAGATCCTAGTCAAGCATCCGCGTTCGTAGATGTTGCAACTCTGTCCCATGGCGTACTTCTCTAGTGGGTGAGCTGAGGCCTGGATTGAGGTCATGCGAGGTCGATGCCGTGGTGAGATATGGCGACGTCGCTGCGTTATCGTCAGTGAGGTGTCTCCAAAGAGTGCCACCGCCACTCCCTAGGAAAAGTCTTACGACGAAGGGAGTCAGGGACGAGTTTGAGGCTGATGGTTGGGAGAATACACAGATCGTGAACACAACCTAACAGGATCACCATGAGGATGGTGCAGCCGGCCTCGGTGATGCAGGGGAGCGAGATTGCGGACATTTAGGTGTAGCTGCACTGCAGAGGTGACGTGGTCCGGAGCAAGGACACAGATCAAAGATGAACAACGCTGCGCTATCTTATCCACAAAAGGGAATGCACTCGAATGCGCCCGTTTAGCCTGGGAATATCGTAAAGCATGCTGATGAGGAGCTACAGAATGACGTTGAAAAATAGCACCCACAAGTAACCGCAGAATATGGACTCCATTATTTTCCAATAGAATTCAGAGAGAACAAATCTTAGAAAATTGGCCGCCTACAGTGATAGTCTCACTAGGGTACCAACGTCACATCATGCCGCAAACCCTTCAGCAATACGGCCCGGATCGCCTGCACCAGATTCCAAGAGTAATAAGACCAGACACAAGGGAAGCACGCAATAGAAAGACAATCTAATACAACGACACAGCGAACAGCAAACACCAGAGCGTACCTACACGCTCCAGCAAGCCCTCTCCTACATACTCCTGCAAATTCTCCCTCAATTTTCATACAGTCACATGCGCCCGCAGAATATAAAACACCTTCTCCCATTACAATAAAGCCACGCTTTTGAAGGTCGCCCAGGAAAGATAAAACCGAGAGCACAAGACACAGACGCACCTCTACCTACATTTCTCGTTAAGTCTAAGCCCAGTGTCCTGCATTCGCACCCACAGAAGCACCCACCACTACGAAGCAAACCAAACAGAATGAAGACATAAGAACGAAAACACGAAGAAAGAAACCCCACCGTAGCGAAAAGAGTCCCCGTCTCACCCGCGAGCACAGTACTACACAAGCCCGCACAATGCTTTCGGACCAAGAACAGACAACGAAGCGAAGCATACCGAACACAGAATAAAGAGAAGTAACCACGGACCCAAAAGAGGACACTCATCGCCCGATACTCAATAAAATACCAGGAAAATACCTTCATCAACACAGACGGGCTCAAAACAAGCAAGTATATGCCTCTTCGCAAAACACGACCGAGGATAAGTACAGGAACCCCGGACCCGGAATGCCACTCGACCTTCGGGGCTCCTTCCCAGGCAATCATCAAAGGGCTAACAGAAGGACGCACTCGACAGCCCTCCGCGCGTCAAGCCGTTCGCAAAACGCCCGAATCGCAAATACGAACCAGCGGATGAAGCTCTGCCACACCGAGGAGCGAGTAACGAAACACCCAGGGCTATCAGACCCGCACAATCAGGCTTGAACCACACCCAGACCCCAATGACACGCGCCGAACCAACATCACTGGGGCTTGCAGGTCACGCACCACCGCTAACTTGCACGCCGATGACCTTCTACAGAGGGATTACATACGACAACATACCACAAATGAGACCTTGACGCCAGATCTACTATCACATACCTCAGACACCTCCAACGCTACATAAAAAGAGCTCCCCGGGCAGAAATAATACGCCGACCCATTATTACAGACAAACAGCGATGACATTATTGTCAACACCTTGCGTACAACCCCGCACAAACAGTTCGCGCTTACCAAAGCTATCCGGGTGGCGACACAAACCTCAACCCCGAACACACACAACTACATCATTCACTCTCCACCAAACCGCTGCTAAAAGAAGATTGAAAATCCATGATCCATACTTGCCTAGTCCATGCACGTCAATACTTGCGGGGGCCCAAAAAACACTGAAGGACGTCTTGACACCCTAAAGCGCTGAAAAATAGCCTCCAGTTCCCGGAGAACACGCTATGGCAGGCTGACTAGACCCCACGACCAGTACAGCCACCTCTTCCCACCATCTTTCCCCTAATATGAGGAATAACAGACTCTACCTTTTGCACCTAGCGCCTGACTTTAGGCTGAGCCCTCCACCCCTGCCCCACCATCCATGCAGGTCCCTGCGGTGCACGCAAACCAACAAAGCGTCACTAGAAATGGGGACGGAAGACACACACCAGGGCTTATGCAACAGCAGATCCCCCATAGACCATAATACGAAGATACATTGGCCGCCGACCAAGAACGAACTCACCACCGGCATGGTAGACTTCTAACCCCACTCCGCGACCCCGACGCGTGCGATCCCAGAAAGAGTAGTTCGGCAGACGAGACCCGAGCCACCCGCCCACTCATCGGCACAAAAGAGAACTTCGCCAAGGAAAAGCGCATACACCACTAACACCAAGAGAACATCCACTACAATCGCGACAGTTATGCACTTCTATAACACAGCAGCACTAAGTCCAATAAAGCCACAACAACAGCCATTCCACGTAGACATTAACGAATCTGCACAGACAAGACCCACCGCAGAAATGGCGCGAGACCACGACAGTCACGCAACCGCAGGATCCGCAAAACGAAACCTACAATCAAACAAACTACAGGGGAATAGCAGGCAGTGCAATAAGAGAACAGCTCCACCTGAAAACCGGAGCCAAAGCCACAAGCTGGTGCACTACCACGACCCGAGTCCATGCCTCTGCATCGAGCCAAAGCCGAAAGCCGTTCCCCAACGCCGACCAGCGTCTGCCATAGCCGGCGCCCACCAAACACCTTCCCTTCAAAGGGGGTGAAACGAACCGGCTGGAGATAGCAGGGTCCTATGATAAGGGAGGCGAAAGAGGGCGCGCATGGTCACAGAAGGGCTGCGAACGAGTGTCGAATGGGCTGTGATTAGGAAAAACCAGATCAGGTTTCGGCAACGAGACGAGTTGGAGTGGCCAACGAAGGTCTGCAGGAGAAACCCCAATGCGAGAGTGGTTGGTGAGAGTTTGGGGCGCACACCTAAAACGTCCAAAGCAGGGGTATAACCCGTACGTGGACCGAGTATCGCGTGGTAGCGAGAAACAGGAAGGAGGTGAGTGGCTGTGCACCAGTCCAAGTTGATCGCCCAACTACTTCGCTCGCCACGGTGCCGTCTGCCCCCTCCCTCAGCGTCATTCACGGTCAACCATCAACACACCCACTCAACTCAAGCCAGTGACGCTTGTAGGTTTACCTGCACCGTCGCTGCACTCATGCATTGTGGTATTGTGGGTTTACTCACACTACATCAGCAATTCCTGATTACATTATGGGCACTATACGAAGGTACGTAGCACTCCGTAACTGGGAAGTGTCTCCATAGACAAGAAGATGCATTACAGCGCTATGGCATGTTACATAGAGCTACGTAACGCGCCATAACACGCTATAACGCAGAAAATGAGGGCATTTTGACCCTCAAAATCAGGATTTGCTGATGTAGCCACTTTTCCCGGACCTTCAAGCGGCATTCTAACACCCCTTCCCCTCGTCTTCTGTCTTGACCACTCATCGCCCCTGGCAAACTTATGAAGAAACAACGTATTTCAAAGCTATTCTATGCTCACATGAAGTAGCCAGCCTACTAAACGTACGCAAACGCGAAGATCGGACCGACAGGGAACGGCAACTCACCTTATCAACCGACGACTGCAAGCACCGACGCCAACAACCAAGATGGGCTATGGCGCGAATACAGAGCTAGGAAACGAACCAAAGGTGTGTCAAAGTCATATTCTGGAACGAAATTCCATACTTACCACGTTATCGAGCACCATTGATGTTCGAAAGACGAAGACACTGGGCAACGCAGGAAAAGGTGTTGGGGATGATCTCGAGGTACGTTCACAGCCAAACCCCGCGTACACGATCGCTCATACCCCGTCGACGCACAGCCTTCATCGGGTGGACAAGCCGCGTCATCGCCGTTCTCGTGTCTCGGGAGTGTTCGAGCCTCGGAGGTAAGTACAATGCGATGAGATATCCTGCAGCATCTTCTGAAGGTCCATTCAACGTCAGAACATCCTTCATGACTCGGACATGAATAGGTGTCGAGCACGGCGAATGTTGGATTCGAGGTGCTGACTGAGACCCTGGGTGAGTTTTTCACGAGATGTCGGGCAGGCGATGCATGCTTACCTGGAACTTGCAGCCTTTCTCTGCCCCCACCATCCCCTTCACCGTCGTCATCCAGCAAATTAACATTGGCTCCAAGTCTGCTTAGCCGCGTCAGCGACTCGCTACCATGGAGCGAGAACATTGACTGCGTTGGAAATGATTTTGGGCAGAATACGAAGCAGAAGCATACGGATCGAGGGCTGACGCTAGGGCGGCTTCGAGTCGAGAGAATGGCGGCAGAGGTGTCAGCAGAGAATCCGGGCATGGTAATGGTGAAAGCGAGCTAGAAACGACCCCAGAGTGAGTGCTAACATCCTACACGATGAGTAGAAACACTCACCTTCCATCTCCACGACCGCTAGCAGGTCCTGGCGTACCTCGACTGCAGCTAGGAAAGAAGAACGACGAATATGGAGTTCGAGGCTGCTAAGATCGAGGGCTATGGCTGATGGAGGATTTCAACCTCGGTCTGGGAAGTAGCACCACGAGCTTGGGGCGGTTTTAGGTGAGTGTCTAAGTACGTCATCTACATCGACACATGAGTTCTTATCGTCGTTTTTCTAGCAATCCTGCGCCGATGTCGGTCACTATCTTCGGGGCTTTGTCATAGTAAGTTCGTATGGCCATTGCCTACTTCGAGGTGTGAGTAACTACCTGCTTACCTGGTGTCTCTTCTGTAGCGCCTTTGCAACATCGGATTCATTGGCAAGAATCGGTGGCGAGAAACTGGGCTCGGTAAACGACTATTTTCATTGAAGAAGAAGATAGGGAAGCGGACGTAGGGTGTGTAGAGCTCGTAGACCGAGTTCAAGTCAGCGCAAGCCTGACAATTCCTTCCGTAATGGCTATTACGGCCCTTGAAGAAATCACGCTGTGTTTGCCAACGAACGCTAAACATAGGAATTGAAGATTGACGCAGAGGTGGGCTTGAGTCGAGAGAATGGTGGAGGAGCTCCTAGAAATGGCCCGGGGCATGATAGTGGCGAAGACAGGTGGGAAAGGATATCGGAGTGAGTGATACCTTCCTACAGGATAGGCAGGATCTCTTACCTTCTTTTTTCACAGCCCCAGTGAATCTCAACGCCCCCCAAATTGAAACGAGGAAGGCCGTAACGGAAGGAGCCGTCTTCACAGTTATCGCGGGCTGTCATGGGCAGAAGTTTGAGGGTGATGTTCGGGCGTTGAGGCTTGCTGAACAGTGCTCTGGTAAGCCGCTTTGGCGTCTACATTGACAAACAAGTTCTTACCATGTTTTCTTTGCTTTCCTAGACCGTCTTCTTTGCCACCGGCAGCTTCCTTTACCAACCCCGCTGAAGCGTGTCTGAGAGTCTGAGAAGCACAAGGTAAGTCATATAGATCTAAAAGCGGGTGGCTATAATTATGTCGAGCACGGTCGCGCTACATGCGGCCTGCGCTGTGTACAGGGTAGTGTGATAGTGTCTCCAATGCACGCGGCTTCCAACCCTGAGTCTCATCTCTTCCAGGCGCCGTCCTTTCGAAGTCACCTCGAGGCTTCCCGGAAAATGACCTTCAAATATTTGCTGTGGAAGGCGCCCGTCTTATCACCCGTCCGCAAACTTCACCGCCCGCCGGATCAGTCGCCCGCCTCCTCTGCTTCGACATTTTGACGATCCATAATGAACGGCTTACTTCCTCGACTTTACAATCATCGCCTTTTGGTGTCAGCCATATATTTTTGGGTACAAATTCCGCTGAAATGGGCCATCTGCTCATCCGAAATGGGGATTTTTTTACGACTGCCCGCGATGGAGCTCCATATTTTGAATTCACGCCGAAGCCTGTTATTTATATTTTGATTTTCTTCTCTTCCTTCCTTGCTTTAGAGATTCCTGCTTCTCTGTGTTGTCGCCTTCGTGACCGACAATTGAGCTCCACGAATATTTAGAGGACGGCCTCTTCTCTGTCCTCTCGGAATTTTCTCCAGATCCGAGGACATAACAGCGTGCCTATCCTATTTATTGAAACGAAAGTATCATTTCCCCAGACGCCTGAAATACATGGAAGAAGAAACTATTGGAGGGCGATGGAGCCGTAGTGGACAGCCTCGTAGGGCCCTATTTTCTGCAGGCATTCCGTTGTCATTTAAACATCTTGAATGGGCGACGCTACCTTCAGTGCCGTTTATTTGGGCATTAAGGAGACCGGCCGCGGTTTGCCGGGCTGATTACAGTCATCCACCGGCTAATGACACACCAAAACTGTAACGCCCAATTTTAAATTTATTAATCTATAAATATGCAATAAAATTGACATGTACAATTGTGAAAAATGCGTTTCTACAAGTTTGCCAAATCTCAAAGGGAACGGAATAAATACCGGTGAGTTACACCTCAAATACTGGTGTATCATATGGTCGTGTGACCGGTTTTTGGACAAATCCGGAAATCGACCACTTTTGAAATTACTCTCCAGCACCAAATACTCTCCAATTTCCTCTCCCAAAATTATAGTATACTAACTACATGTGCAGTATAATAGAACAATTTATTTCAGGGGAGAAGATGAAATTTTAGAGGAGTTATTCGGGGAGAAAAAGTGTATCATTAGGCGGTGGTGTCACATTTGATGGTGGATGACTGTAGATCGTGGATAATAATCTTATCTTGGCCCACGGGCCGTTCCCACATTTTTTTCATGAACCTCCACCTGGCGATTTTCAAGTATCGCAGAGCGTTAGATCTTTGGGCTGCTTCGCATTGTTCTGAACGACCGTAATTTGCTCCTGCTGTCATTATGACCCTAGAAAAGCATACCTCTCCTCGCCCATGCATGCAGGTTCAGATGTCAAAGGTGAGTATAACCTTTTTCTGATGGCGCTCGCTGAGCATCGGCCTCTATTTCCTTCCCCGACGCCCATTTGTGAAGACACGTTTACCCAAGCTGGCCATAGATCTGGAATATGTACTCGCGAGCAAAGAAACGAAAATTGTTCGAGATGTCATCTCCGTGAGTGTCCTGGTCGAATGGAGAGCCAACTACATCCTTCCAGGAGGGTTCTAAAATTCTGGTGCAGGGTCACGAATGTCAGGGCGCTAAAGAAGGCCCCTTTCTAATTCGAACGGGGGTAACGAGGCTTAAGGCCATGGCTGTTCTGTTGTCAGCTATCCTTGGAACACCAGGCATGAGTAATTCCTTTCTCCACCCTTGGATCCTCATTTCTGGTTTTAAGATAGACCTTGCGGTATTCCCTGTATCACAGCCTCTCCTCATTCTTCCGCGGGGGAATCGCATCAAGGCATCGAGGCCGGTCTTCGGGCTCCAATCGTCTGGGCGTTGGGCGTGCGGCATGTCTGTCTGACAGGCTGTGAAGTTGGGTAAGAGAGGACGGGGATCATGAGGTGGTTGTAAACTCTCCGTTCGTTCAGAGGCTCTCACATATACCGAGCGATGTGACTTACATGTCTTCAATTCCCTCCCTCTCGCCTCTCGCTTTTCCTGCCCTGCCCAAATTCCACAAACACAGCAGAATCCAGGTACTTTACAGTGAGTAATCCCTACGGGCCTCCCGATACCCCAGAGGATGACGATAAACTCATCTAGCCCTCCCACCGCCCAGCGACAGCGTCTTTGACGATGGCAAGAATCCAAGACGTCTCGACCGAGATCCTCATAGAGATTTTCCACTTCGCACTGGAGACCGAAAACCCTTTATCCACATCGCCATTCGATACCCGACGGTACATCGGCGCCATGTGCTCGTTCTGGCGTGACATCCTCAACGGCACCCCATCTTTATGGCAGTCGATTAGTTTTGCGCCAACCTCTTCCCAAAGCGCCGACGAAGGCCGCGCCCTTGCCCATGCCTGGCTTCAGCGCAGTCACAACACCCTTTCTCTCGATTTCTGCTCCAGGCTGCCCCGCCAGCTGCCCGGCCGCGTCGAAGATCTCCTGTTCGGCGGCAGCGCCATCAGCATCGTCGAGGAGATTATCCACCCGTTCGCATGGAGGCTCGTCTCTCTCACCTGCATCCTCACAGGCTGCAAAGACGATATTTGTGCCTTCCTCACCCTTCCGCCAGCCACCTTTCTGAGTCTCGAGAGCGTCAACATCGTCTTCCTCACAACGTCCAGAACCCCCGATCAGAATTCACTTTTGACGAGAGGAGGTCGTTCTCGGTGTTCGTCGATGCCCCGCGCCTCACGAGTGCGAAGCTTCATCTCCTCAATGGCGTTCATCCACTCGACTTGCGGTTTCCGTGGGGCCAGATGAGGTTGCTGGATTTCGGTAACATTCCTATGGCGGATGACGTCTTCATGAACATCATGCAGATGTCAGCGGCCTCGCTCTGCGATGGATCGTTCAACGTTCTCTTTGAGCCGCAATCCCATCCTCCACTTGCTATGACCTCCCCGCAGGTAGTTATGTCCAATGTCATCAAATTCCGCCTTATCCTCGGTCGTCATCTTGCAGATCAAGATTTATTCAGGCTCCTCAAATTTTGCGCTGTGAAGTATTTACAAATCGAGAAAGCTGGAGGTTTCACAGGCGTCGATCTCGAGACGATCACGCCGCTCATACGTCCCATGTCAAGTTCTCTGGAGTACTTTACCCTCCTCGACCCCGATGAAGAGACGAATACTATACCAGGTAGTCACGTATATCACCCCGAAATAGCCCCCGTGCTTCGAGCCATTCCAGGTCTTGTATATCTTCATCTACCTTGAGGAATTTTCCTCGACGGCGCAGTTCTCGGGGACATCGCCTCGGGGCGTGTCCTCTCGCGTCTTGAAGCATTGAACGTGGCTGTGAGCAGTCTTGAGAACGGCTACCAAATATTCGAGATGATAGTGGCCCGAAACGACGAAGCTCAGCACCTCGCCTTAGATTCCCAGGCATCCTCGTCTTCCCAAGTCTTTGACGCTGCGATACCCCAGATTACGCCCATCGTGCGCCTCCAGTTGCAAGTGCCGCTCGCAGACAGAAATGGCCTAGATGAGTTGCTGACTGAGTTCGTTTCTTCGGGTCATTTGGCGGACATGGTTCAACAGCTAGTTTGAGACGGAGATTTATCCACAGCGTCGAAGGGAGATGGCGGCGGCGGGTCGTATTAGACTTGCATGGTTTCCTTTTCTTGGAACTTCGCAGCAGCAGATGGTGTTTTATTGTTTCTTGCAGACTGGTGTACCTAGCCGCGTCGATTCGTGCTATTGATCTTGTACTTGTACAATACGAATCATCAACTTGAATTACTGGAATTCTCTCAGGAACCAGTCCAACTCATCAGGGCGAACCGATTGTGGAGAATTAGGGCGACAGAATTAGAACGCTCTCTCAGACGAGTGAGGCGGCGTTGTGTAAAAGAGCTGATGGGAAAAGCAAAAGGAAAGTGGAGAGTCTTGCCGGAAATGAAAGGTCAGGAGTATGATAAAAGTTGATGACGTAGGGAGCGTGCATGGGCTAAAGGGATGATGGAAGTGTGAATAGGGTAAAGTAGCCATAGAACGGAAGTAAGGAAAGTCATAGAGTTGTCGGATCCGAGGGGCTTAACGATGAAGAAAGTAGAGGAGAGGAGGAACTCGAGCTTCCTTCAAGGATACCGTGTGTGCTTTGTGTCGAGGATCAAGCCATTCGAAAGCTATAGAGAACGAAAAGGATCAGACAAGACCGGCGACAAGAAACATTTAAGGCCCACGCACTGAGCTATGAATTCTGGAAATTGGTCGTCCTCCTTCGTATCTGTCTTCATCCTCTCATCGCTACGCGCCAGTAACATCCCTCGGCGGCTCCAAGGTCTCGATATGAAGGGAGAGCGTGGCTGCGGACACGGGCTCGCAATGAGAAACATGGCCCGGATGATTAACGAAAATGACATACCTGATCTACGTTAGGATGTTGCGAAGAGCCGTATGAGGTCGTTCGCTGTCGGATCGACCAGCTTGGAGGAAGACCCTGAAGTTGCGGACGTACTACAGGGCTGGAAAGAGCCTGCATCGCCGACGTCCCATCAACACCTTGCGAGACAGGTTGCAAGTCGCCAGCGGGCGACGAAGAGATTCTGTCGGCCTGGTTTGCACCGACTCGTTCGAAGGGCGGATTTCCGAGCCTCCGGAGCAGTCGAGGATCTGCGACTGAGCAGAATGTTGGGTGGGGGGGTCAATGGACGAGGACGGAGCGAGTCGGTGACGACGTGTCCTCATCTCAATGAGGAGCCCAGGCATGACGCCGAGCACCAAGAGCTGGGCTGGAGGCGTCATAAGCTGCTCGATGGAGGTCTTTCTGCATATCCGTTGCAGGAAGTGGGTTGTGATCCGAGCGGCTTGTTGGATTGCGCACGTCCAGCTCTCTGTGGGTCAAGGTCAACGCAGGGCGAAATGTTCATGATCCGAGAGATCGAATGTTTGACGGCCAGCTACCGTTCTTGAGAGTTGCGATTAGCTGGCGAGGACGACGATGGCAAAGCTCAGACTCACGATTTGGTAAGTACCGCGTCAATTTCGTTCATCCATGCACTGTTCAGCCACAACGCGTAGATTCGGTTGCTTCGAAAGAACAAGGACTTATGAAACGGAGGATCAAGAACAGCCTCGAAAATAAGATCCAGAATGGCATACCAAGCAGTGTTCTGCATGCACGCAATAAGTAGGGTACAAAGATCCATACGACCAATGAGTTCTTCAAGAAGTAAAGGGACGTCGGTCGACATGTCCTGCATCGTCCTGGAATGGGGGGCCGTTCATGGCTAGAAAGCATTTTAAATTCGCTGGAGTGGAGCCAGTGGAAAGGAAACGTACGTGTGTAGCTCCCAAGTAGCTCCGACCTCCTCTTCCCATCTCGTGATGACTAGCGGAAGCTGGGTACGACGTAGATCATGACGATGGGCTGGATAAACAGCCGAAGATGGAAGCATCGTTCTGGGCATTGTCAATGAGAAGATCAATGGCGTAAATCTAGAAGCAGGTGTAGATCGATGAAGCACATCTTGATGGGTTGTACGAGGTTCTGACTGGCGAGTGGGTTGCAGATACCCAGCATAGGTGGTATAGATGAGAACTTCGACGTCATTGGAATGGTAGGGGTCTGTGTCTATCTTGCGTTAGTGTTTGCGCTCACCGTCGAAAATGCTAATAAACTCACTGATGAGCAGGCCCTTCAGAGCTGCAACGTCCATGCGAGGCCTCTTCAAAGTGGGCAGCCCCTCCATCTCGAAGATCTTCCTTGACTTCTGTGTGGTCAACAGCAGCGTCTCTGACATGGGCGATACAGCAGCTGGACTGCTTTGGGAGCATCGCATATCCCAACCAGACCAGGGAACCGTATCCCCAGTGGCGACCTCTGTCTTCCTTCTCCTCCGCTGGCAGAGCAAATGGGTGGCGCGAACCCCATGGACGTGATCACGAGCCGCAGATCTTCATGAGTTACCGAAGGTCGCATTGGACGAAGGGTAGGAGAAGAAAAAGATCGTTGTGGGGGCTACATGTGCGCAATAGTCGTCAGGAAGTCGTCTATGGGAGAGAAATATCAAACATCAGTACTCAGTGCCGAGGCTTACGAAAACGAAGATGAAACAGACCACTCACACACGGGATGAGTCATCAGAGCACAGATGTGGGCGTTGTTGAACTTCAAGTATATGATTACGGAGCTCCTCGTTGTCTCCGAGATGATTTTGATAAAGCCAGACCCTGTCTGGGGAGAAATCCAGCGTCTGAGTGAATATAATGTGAAGGAAGGCTGAAAGTACGGCCGCGTTGTCGTGCGACTTTAGGGCCGGGTAGATAAGAATTGCGACAATAAATCGAGATGTGGTTCTGCTGTACATACGACCACCATCACCATTGGAACCGAAACTGTACGCCGTCTATGACACCCTTCTCAAGTAATGATGCTGAACCCCTTGTGCAGACCACCGTAAAGGGACGGTAATTTGCTTCTTGCTCCTCCAGCTCCTATGGTATTCAAAGAGGACCAGTGCGCTCTCTCAATGTTTTCTGATCCCTCAGCTGACCTCGTACCAGGGCATAAAATTAGACCAACACATTTCGAATACCTTTGTTTGGTAACCCAGGACGCCCGCATTCCTTCTTACGCGAATAGACACACCGAAAGAGATGCCATGAACGTTTACTAGAGTCGTCAGAGTGAGCGGAGTCGCGAAAAGATGACACGAGGGATGAATCTCAAATGGGGAGGACGATAGGACGTCCCGTTGCCACATCCGGTGCTGCAGGTTATGAGTCGGAGACAGGGCAAGGGGGGATGAGGAAGGACGGAAAGTGACCAGTAGACTGACGTAGAAAGGAAAAAAGGGAGTCGGTTCATAGCGGGTACGTCTCGCAACTCATTCTCGCCATTCATTCTTACTGATCTTGTCGTGCTCTTCAGTGACCGGTGTGTTGAAAATCCGTTCGTATATTTTGTAACTGGACCTATACGACTTTTTTGGACAAAGACCGAGTATATGCGCTCAACTCGATGAAATGACGTCGATCACTCATGCAGAGTCCAAATGCCGATGCATAGCCCCATGGGACCTCTTGACGCCTGGTACGGTACAGTACGCCTTCTTTTCCTCATGCTGCTCGACTAGACTCAGTCGCGTTGAGCATCCCTGAGGATATACTGACAATCGTTCTTCCAGGATTTAAATTTACACCGGCAAACCTCTTTGGACCCACCGCGTCGGAGCAATTGACCCGCCTCCTCCTTTCCACTATGGAACCTTCATTTTCCTTTTTCCGGCTGAGTTCTACCATGCTAATGTCGATATTTTCCCTTCGCAAATCCAGCAGCCGTACAGTCGATCTTTGAGGTGATTGTCCACTGTGGTTTGGGCTAGATATGTGGATTGTTGTTCTCCTCGCTGTAGCCCATCAAGTTTGACGATCCGTTTCTCAATTTCCTGAGCTCTATGGCACCGTATGGCGCCGGCCATACTCCCCCAACATTCCCTCCCTCATGGCGCTGATATCACCGGTTCTCCTCGATTTCGTGCCTGCCATGTATGCATGTCCAACGGTCTACTCGCCTTCACCGTTCTACCTTCCTCATCGACATTCTAACCTGGCATCTCCGAACCATTTGGCCGTCTCGCCCTCGAAAGGCCGCGAGGGCTGCCTAAGTGAGGGCTGCCTTCTCTTTCCCATGATTTGCGACCACACCTTTCGAGCCATCCTTTTGTTAGTGCCCTTTTCGTTATCTCTCCTCGATGCGAATTGACTCCTCTCCTTTCGTCTGCCTGCTGTTCATCCTTGTACTTTATTGTGCGGTGTCAGAGATGATATGGGCTGTGCCAATGCATTGGACGGTGTGGAGCTCCTTTCGATTCCGCTCTGACTCAGATCCTGAACCATTTGACGGTATCGCAGTGTTTCATTTTGCTGCAAAGCTCAGTTCTGCGATCGCGCCTTTATCTTCTGAGGCAATTCATACGAACGTTTGGTGACTGCATCACCCACTACGGAATCTCCATCTCATTCACCTCCAGTGCGCCTGTGCATCCTTGCATTGACCAACTGGCACAAAATTGTCCAGTACGTAACCCAGAAAGTACGTTCTCCATCGTTCCACGATCATCCTCTCTAAATCTCTCCATGATTTTGTCAGTCCCGAATTGAATTGACGGTAGACGAACAAGACGGCAGACATGACCCGCAACGAAAAGTACTTCCAACTGCGTGAGCTGCGGATGTTGCACGTCATATTCTCTTCACCATGGTCTCGCCAACAGGACCCTCTGGCACATAGTTCCCAGATAAACTACCGTGTTTTGTCCGGAACATTTAGAGATGAGGCAGTGCTGCCTTGAATTAACGGGATGTATGAGAAGTTGAGAACAATGGAAATGTGTCATTTATCCATGCTTCCTTCAATGGAGTTTTATTGCCCCATGTTTGCATTGAAAGGACTTGCTCTATGGCGCCCCAATATGCAGACGCAGACCTGAAGGATCGAATCTTATCTTATCTGCACAGAGGATCTCCCGGCCCGATGTAACCCGCGTCACACGCCTTTCGTGCTTGCCTTTCCCCATCATCATGCTTGTTGCACATTCTCCGAATCTGTGTAGAGGCTTTCTTTCTAGCAAATGACGGTACCTCCTCCCATCTTACAATGACGTGTCTACCTCGTCGATGTAGAACGTCAAAGTTTCCATCACCGATGAAGGTCTCGTCGTGGATCCCCGTTTCCGCCGTAAGATTTCTTTCTTGAACTCTCGTTTCAAAGCTTGTGTGCTGACGGAAGTTATCATGGTCTGTAGGCACTGGATCTGCGATCGCGACCACCCTCATGCGTAGACAACGCTGTTTGCACGCTGCGTTGCTCCTCGACTCTCCATGATCCTATCCTGCCAGAATGTCGACCTCCTCCTCAGTGTCGTCGGCAACTGCCAGCACTTCCGGACCTGGTCAAAGAGTGCTCCCCCAACGGACCCTGCCAAGAATGAAAGGGAGATGTGAACACGTCGACGGCATGGAAGTTGGAGAAGGCATTCCACGGGCGTTGTAGTTGTGGGCGGAGGGGTGTTGGCGCGCGGCGTAAGGGAGGGAATGGCAGTTGGAAGGTGAGTGTGTTCGCCCTTCATATCTCTTCCCTAAAAAATTGCTGACCGATGCTACCGCAGGCTCGAGAGCTCTGCCGACCAACGTGCCACCTTCTCTGGACAAATGCACCTTCCGAGCCTTCTCCTGGAGCCTCCGCCGCATTCTCGAAACGGATGGATAACCCCGAGACGCCAGTTCAGTAACACATTTCGTCCTGCACGATCGGGATGTGGAAGGGCAGAAAAGCGTGAATCAGGCGTACAAGTAACGCCGGGTCCTGCTCTCAGCGTAGATGATGTCGTCAATGATGGAGGAGAACGCGAAGAGGAAAAGGAGGGAGAATGCGGGAGGGAGGAAACGAGAAGGCCTCTGGGTTATCTGTAGACTGGACAGGGTGTGTTTCTCCTGTCGCGCGCATCACTTTTACATGATTAACTGGCTTTTAGCAGTGTCTCCAGGCAAACGTCAATCGTATCTCATCATTTTTTGGCAATGAAACTCGGCTACGAGTTACTTTACCTGCATATACGATGAAACTGGAAGCTCAGAACCAATCGGCCATGCCCCTACGATTCACAAATCGAACATACACGCCATAAGAACAAATGGACTAGCCTCAACTCATGACAAGTCCTCGAGAACGTCGAAAGGACCATCCATGGCCCATATCCAATGCATTACGCGCGAATGTATTTCCTTGCGTCCATGGAACGCGACGTGGCATCTTTACTTCACTCGACCGCGTCGCAAACGTCACCCAGGACCGGACAGGAAGACCTTACCGGCTTCGGACGCGGAGAAGCTCTGGGCTTCAAGGGGTGAATTCACGGCGGGAGTGTTGCTTGAACGCCCCCAACTCAGTTTGTCATTTTTTCTCTCGTCGTCGAGAGCGGTCAACCCCAGATTGTTCAAATTCACAAGCATCGAACATAAGAGTTCCCTGTGTGTTCTTCCGCATCCTATGAGACCTTCGAGACCCTAGCAGCTCTGCTTCCCTCACGAACGGCCGGCGCCGCCGAGGAATAGGACGGTATCTCAGCCTTGTGGCGGTATCTATCATCCCGCACTCTTCGGACGTTAGCTTGTCCATCGGAATCCGTGCACGGTGCAGTGTCTAACCGGATATTAGGTTTGTCAATAGATTGTTTTTACCAAGTGTATTTGTTTGCTCAATTCGTATCTGAAAGACGAAATTATAGGCCAAAAGACGATTAGAAAATGGAGAGGGATGAAGACAGGACGATGACGAAATACCCTATCCTTGGATGATTTCTCCAAGCCGCACCATCATCGCATCATCAGCTTCTCCCTCTCAATTCCGGTCATGAGGACAGAGCAGCATGCGATCAATGTCTTTTTGTGAACAACGCGTCACTTTCTCCGGGTCCCGTGGTAAGACGACTCTGACTAACGTCTCCCTTCCCTTCATTTTTAACGCGCCTTGCAGACATTATTTTGGGCCAAGGGAGGAAGGCAGCAGCCGGAGATGTGATATAAAAGTCACTGAATACGCTTCCGCCCCCAAGCGATATGACACGGCTTAAGTCTCTCTCGCTAGTCTTCAGCCCGCTATTTGTATTATTCAGCGCAGTTTATGGCTACGTCGACCCGCTTGAAGGACTTCGGGCTCGACAAATCGATCCAGGTCAGCTCGGAGGGGCCTACGACTATATTGTGGTTGGAGGGGGCCAGAGTGGTCTTGTCATTGCCAACCGACTGAGCGAAGATACGGAGAGTACGTTGCCCTCCATTTGAAGCTCGTTGACTTGCTAATATTCTCAAAACCTCAGGATCTATACTCATCATTGAATACGGCTACTTTAACAACGACCCCAGACAGCTCGATCCCCCAACCACGACCGACCTCCCAGCAGCCAGTATGTTCAACATCTCCTTGGTGCCACAGGTAGCACTTGGAGATCGACAACAGCGAGTACTCGCAGCGTCTGTGGTCGGCGGAGGTTCGGTGGTCAACGGGATGCTGTTGGACCGTGCTGCTGCAGACGATTACGATATGTGGGAGAAATTGGGTAATCCGGGTTGGGGATGGGACGGCTTGCTGCCGTACTTCAAAAAGGTGGGTGTTATTTCTGGAACGCCTCCTGTGATTTACGTTTGTCTAGGCTACGATTTTGAACCCTCCGCGACCTGACCTTGCCGCTGAATTCAACATTGCCTATGACATCGACCGCGCATACGGAAACGGCCCCATCCAAGGCACCTTTCCAGACTTCTTGTGGCCAGGACTCAGTGCGTTCTCGATGACTATTTTGTATTCCAAGCAACTCTGACACTGCATAGAGATCCAGTGGAACGCTTGGAAAGATCTCGGTGTTCAAATTAACGCCGAAGGAGCCGCTGGCGATGCCTATGGAGCGTATTGGTCGCCTCCGCGACCGACACGGAGTACCGTCGCTCCTACGCTCGAAACCGGTACTACGATCCCGTCTCGAATCGTCCAAACCTCCATCTCCTTATCGGCCATCGCGTCAACGAGGTCTTGTTTAACGCCCACAGGCGAGCGGAAGCCGTCACGATCCAGGAGCGCGGGACTCCCACTGGCTCGTCGACTATCACGGTCTTGCATCGTAGTGGAATTGGCCCCCGGGCTCTCCTTCAGCAGGCGGAAATCAAAGTTCTAGTAGACCTTCCAGGCGTTGGTTCTAACCACCAAGAACATCCATATTTCTTTGGCCAATTCTCATGTACGTCTCGCCGTCGCAATGATCATATCCACCCCAATCTGAGGATTTTCTGGTAGACCAGACGGACGTCACCCCGAACCCGACCACGCTGGCTACCAATGAGACGTTTCGAAACTGGGCAGATGAGCTATGGCAGCAGAGGAAGGGTAGGTGCGCCCTCTCCTCGAACCGTTTCTCTTCGTTCCTAATTTCCTTCCAGGACCGAGGTCGATCGGTCTCGGTAATTCATTAGCCACCCTCCCACTTTCTGTCCTCAGCAGGAGGTCCCAAGCGATCATCAGGAAGGCTAAATCTCAAAATGCATCGACTTACCTCCCCAAGACATATACTGCGGAGCAGATTAAGGGATTCACTGCACAGCGCGACGTTATGCTCGCTTCTTTCGTGAAGCAGGACAATGGCGTCGTCGAGATTCCCTTCTCTGGTGCGTCCGCGTCGATCCTCGTCCTCATGAAGCCTCTCAGCCGCGGTACTGTCCTTTTGAATACCACTGACAAGTACGCGGAGCCCATGGTCGACTTCAATGCGAACGTCAATCCCGTTGATGTGGACATCTTCACTGACGCGCTTCGCTTCTACCAAAGGTGGATGCAAGCACCGAGTATGCGCCAGCTCACGCCCACCGAGCTAGTCCCTGGCGCAAATGTTACGACTGACGAAGAGATTGGCGATTTCGTTGCGAGGTCGACGATCGCGTCGATCGGTCACTCGTGCTGCACAGCAGCGATGCTGCCTCGGCACCTCGCAGGTGTCGTATCCCCTGAACTGACGGTGTACGGTGTCAGTGGTCTGAGCATTGCTGACATTTCTATTATGCCGCTCGATCCAGCAACTCATACGTGCGCTACTGTCTACGCTATCGCTGAGAAGGTGAGGGTCATGCCTCAAATATTGGGAATTCTTTTACAACATTGTCTTTGTCCCACAGGCCGCCGACCTCATCAAGGCCCGCGCACGATCCACAAGATGATCCTAGAATCTGCGTGCCCGGAATCATGGCCCTCGTGATATCATTTTAAACATGGCCTATCTCGCTCAAGGCCAAAGGAAAAATCACGTACGACTCGTAGACACAGGACTGAAATACCGATTCGGACCTCGAAGTAAAGAAACATAGTATTTGTGTCTCTAATCGATAATGCCAGAATGTGCGTCGACATGAATATAATAGTTCCATCTTGTGGGATGAATGATCTGTCCGTGTTCTAATCTTGCTCGTAGGTGATCATCCCTCGTATTCCTTCTATTCCTTTCCTCAGGGGCACCATCGTCCATTCCCAGGCCGGTGTGCTGTTGGAAATATCTCCCCCGTGGCGCTTGATGAAATCATGCCTTTATGGCCCGATACATGTCCCCATACCGCTTCGCAACAAGTGTATCTTCACGCGTTTCGCAGAGCCTGCAGAGGTACAAATTGCTGGCCTAGTGGAACTCGTTGGCAGTGAGCGGATTAGCATGCGAGACTTCTTCAGCAGTTTGTCTTCGGCCTCTATGCGGAGGATATAGTTCATGAGAGCGTGTACAGTGCCTATGACCATGTGGGAGGGGCTTGGAATAGCCGTCTGAGAGTCGTGGACGGGGGCAATCGGTACACACGAGCGGACAGACCAATCGTGCTCAAGGTAACGTCAGCTAGACGTTCTCACACGTCGTGGAAGAGAAGCTGGCCTGCATCGCATCTGGACAGTATCGCCCAACGGGAAAATAGAGTTAGCAGTTATCCTACTCATATGAGGAGGCAAGAGGATTCGTACCGGTAGCTGGCTTTCGTGTGGTGGCACTTGGGCATCAGAAAGTTGTCGGATCGCGCCGTTGGATTGAAATGAGATAATGGATCGAACGGCTTCGCCAGTGGGCTTAAATATACTCTTGTCCGCTTTGTGCCACAGATCCTTTGTTAGCTTCGAGAAAAAAAAGACGGGGATGCTAGGACAAAGGTCTTTATTTCATGCCTTGGGAATTAATAGGCTGGCTTAGGACGACAAAATGTGTTTTTACCCCAACTGAAGCCGTTGTCCACTCAGAGCCTTTATTTTATTTTCTACCAGCGATTCGGAGAGGAGAAGAAAAGGGTCATCTTTCACCGAGTATATGGAGACAGAAGTGACGTCGAGCGTCTACTATAATAATACAGCCAACCGCCATGGCCCTGGATAACTGCGGTTGCTTGCATGATCGATATCCTTTGGCGGAAAAACGAGGGGTCTAAGGAACTCGACGAATTGGGCAACTTCGTTTGAGACACTCCTCAGTGGAGGGATGTGCGTCAGGCGAGCAACGAGGTGCAGATCTGAATGATCTTCAGGTTTGAAATGCGCGATGAGGCGCAGAATAAAGTGGAGAGAGAACAACATCAAGACAGTACATATATGCGTCCCCGACAGACGCTTGCCTCACAAAAGGATGATTTTACATAAATACAAGAACTCCCTTGAAGGGGACGAGCTCCAAACTTGCAATCGTCTTGTCCAGGAGATCAGGGAAATCAGAAATTAACCCCGGAACCCAGGCAGATTGTCTCGTTGTCGAACGCCCTGTTCCTTCGCATTTCATTATTTTATGCGGTGTTCGCTCGAATGCACCAATTCACACCCACACAGCGGGGCTGAGACTGCTGGCTCACCAATCATCCTCTGGGACGAATGGTGAAAGAGGTTGAGAATGCCATCAGGGTACCAGTGCGTACTGGAGAAATGGCTTTGTGAGGTAGCGATCCTGCCTAAACGATCATACTGACGTCTTTTTCTTTCATTTGAAAGTTGGCGGCCTTAGGTTTAGAGAAACACGTCCTCCCTTCAGATCGCTCTGCGCAAATGCAACTGTACGCACATGCGTGTGATGATTCTTTCGCCCTTCCCTCGAATCTGGGCAACAAATACGTCTGTGAACAATGTATCCCGAGACAGTGGACTCAACTTGAGACGCAGAGAAGAGCAATTTCTCATTTGTTTGGCAGTAATTTCTGCTTTTGAAAGCCGATGGGGTGTCTGATTTCGTTGACCTTAGGATCCAAGCGCTGAGGCAGGTGAGTTCAGAATTTGAACGAGATGCCGTCTGTCGTGTTCTAGCCGTGCGTTTGCTTCAGTTGGTATCAGTTGTCCCCATTGGGAAGATTCGATACCGAATATAGTCCCCATCAGCGTCCACAAGGTTACGCGGCACAGAAGAGAGGTAGAGAGGTTGTTTAAATTGCTTCTGTACAATTTATGAAATTATGACCACTTTAGTTATAAGGAGATCGGGACACGACGCACGCGCAATAGACACGGCTTCCTCTCAAATCACTCGATGGATTGGGGATGTGATGACATTTCTCGACCTGGAAACGTAGTACTAATCATGCAGTCTGTGCTCAAAGGTATAAGATGTGGTGAAAACTTGAATTCTTCACACCATATATATCACCCCCCGTATATGCTAAGTGCCAATAAAGGTGCTCGTTGGCCAGACAAGGAGCTGGCCACATCTTTTCACAGTAAGTTGACTATTACAAGCCAGAGACTTTATTCGACCATCTCTTGCATTAAAGAGGTTATCGAGGTCGTGGCTCACGATTTGTGAACCACGAGAGATCGGCATTCTGCCGATTCAGAGAAGCCACCAGCAAGTGCAAGCGTGATCTCGTTTTCTCACCCTTCCTCCCTTGCTTTTCTCCTCAAACGTAGATTCCCTCTCACCGACGCAATTTCAAATTGGCTCTATGGATCATTCCACGGCCATCCCGAAAAGGTATTTCCAGTGGTTGGTCAGTCTTCTGTAAGCTAATCGCACTTCCCAAGGTAGGCAACTTCACGTTTAGTCTACGTTCTTCTGTTCAGTATCCGGGAGGTGGGCAGCCTCTCCTTCAAAAAGATGGCGGCTTCGAAGTTCACGCGCGTTTGTCTCCTTTGCACGTCAAATTCAGCGCACCTATGATCCGACGCACCTCGTCCACACCAGCGCACATCCGTCCCGCCTCATCCGACCTGCGACAACCAAACGCCAATTTCTTCACCATCTGAGGTGCTCAGGAACTCATTGGACATCTGGGGGACCTTCAGACATCTCGATGCCTCAGGGCTTTCTAGGGTATACCTCGACTCAATGCAGATACGGCAGGATTCAGAGAAGGGTGGACCGAGGGGGTGTTGGGGCATTCGCGCTTTGACCGGAACTATAGCAGATTGGGTTGGAGGTAGTGACGGCGAGGAGGGATTGGGACTTTTGGCTAGCGTCGGAAAGGAGGAGACGATGTCTAGCGAGATCGACAGCGCAGGTCAGTTTCTCCACCTCGGCATCGGTTGCATTCGTCACTCTTCTCTTCTCTTTAAGCCGCCATGACTGCCCTCTCCAGTCTGCCATGTCTTCTCTTTCCATGGAGTCGTGACGTTGCCGTTATCGACGCCATCCAGAAGGATCGCATAATTACCTCCAACGCCACCCAGTCATTTATTTCTCGCCATAAATCTGGCTCCTATTCGCAAATCCGTGAGATCTCCATGCCCATTTCGCGAGGCCTACGTGATGACCCAACTTCGTTCTCATTAGCAGGCACGAACCCCTCGATCGCCACCCCGCTATGGATGGACAACGTACTACATTTACGCTCTCTGACCAATAATCCCAGCACCCGAGTCCTCTGGTCATTCGGGCCATACACCGAGGCTCCGTCATGCGTCGATGGGTGTTGTGACAGCAGAAGCGGGGGCCCATCTCATCCCGCACTCAATGGCAAATACCACCTGGGGGCGAAGATGCAGCGAGGCGAACAGACCAAGACCAAGGCGGATGAAAAGTATCTGTGCAAGGAGGATCCGGTGCTGGGGCTGAGGGCAGATGAGACGTAGCGCGGATGAGACGGAGGCGTGGACGGCGGGGAGGGAGGAGGAGGAGGAGTGACAGAGCGTGTCATCTGGTGTAGAACCATAGTTAGTGAGTTTTTTCAACATATTTTCGCATGACTGTCAAAGCTAATAAACCTACCTTCAGATATGTTGTTAGAACAAGATGCCTAATGCCATTTCCTTGCCAAACTCTGTTTGCGTTCGAGGAAGTTCCACAAACCAAATCTCAGGTTTCCGGCTCCGCGTACGATGACCTCCAGCCAGCTTGTCAGGAAAACCCAAACGAAGTTCGATCTTGGACACGTTGGCGCCGTCTCTCCTCCAAATTTCGCCATCCGAATCCCGGTTGCAGGCTGTCTGGAGAGAGCAATGTTTATCAGTGCCGCGAAACGTGCTCCTGGCATATTTCTCATATGTGTCGCCGATCTTTCCTATATTTCAACAAGGGATCTTCGTCGCAGTGCAAGACTGGGGTTTCAACTGGCGGTGTTGTGTCGTTTAAGGAGCGCCCATCGAAAATGACTTCGTTCCACCCGATCGTGGGTTACACAATATTTCTTCCTATTTGCGTTCCACCATGAAGCTATCTCGCAGATTTTGGATTCCTGGATCGGTTGCACCGGAGGATGGGCGCCACTTGTCTACGTCCATCACGCTTCGCTTTCGCGGACACAAGAGCAGAACGTTAAAACCCTCGCCTGGCGGCAGAGCCTGCGATGTTCGACGTGGCTCAACGTCCTTAGTCCATTGTTAGAACCTGGAGAACAGGCAATGTACCGTGGAAGGTTCGTTTATGTGAGTGCTTCTGGTTCTCTTCCCCTATGCTCATCTTCGTTATATTCTGAAGAGTTTATGGCTTTCTTGAACACTCCTTGCGCATGAACAGCGTGTCATTTGACCACTGCACCAACGTCCTCACTTTGAATACTTTTCGCCAGACGAGCCACCGGTCTCTAGTGGGCGATGTCGGTCACCCCTGGCTACTCCTGGCCTCCGGCCTGCGTACAGTGAGGATCGCGGTTGGAATTCGAACTATAATCTTTGAGCGTGTTTGGTCATAGTGCGAAAGTTGGATCAGTTCAACACGATGGTACGTAATAGACACCCTCACCGTATTCTGCGCCCCAACATAAAGCCTTCTCCCCAATTACAGATCCCTCCATCGGTAGAGGGAAGTATGAGTGTCGTAATTCCACGTCTATCACAATACCCGTTAGCGGACCAGAGGAACTGCCTCCGCCAATGGAGGAAAGATTGCACCCCAAGAGGTTTGAAAACGCACTCGAGGCACGATCGAAACCTTGATCGACATGCAGGCCGGAAAAGGGGGAGCCTACCCTTCGCATCTACTGATTTCCGAGGCACAGGAAAGAAGCCGCTCTCCGACTGCATTCAGAGTGTGGGTACTTAATATTCTCCAAGGAACGAAGGACCACTTGTCGCGTGGAGCTTTAAACGCACAAAGAGGGCCGTCGCGTTTTTAAATCAGCGGCATTGGTAAGGAAACTGAGGGGTGACGAACGGCAACTCAGCAATCAGCCCATTCTGCTCCTATTAACGTCCGACGCTGTCGTAGGTTACTTCCGTCGTCATGCGAGGGACAAGCGACATCCGGTCAACCTCCCTGCTTATTCATCCTCTGGATGAGCTGTCGAATGCAGAGGCTCATGAACTCTGGTGAGGGTAAATTGGACCCAAGGTGAATATTTCTCTCTTCTCATGACCCACGGCGCTCACCAATGTTTAATTCGTCCTAGATCACATTTGTGGAAGCACCGTTGATTTCTTCTAGGCTCATAATGTGGGCAATTGTCGAAGGAGACATGTAATCGCATTCTTTTGCTGTTGGGTGAGTACGGCACAGATGGTTTTTCGCTGAGCGACCTTTCGAGAGTGTTGGGAGAGGAGTTCGAGGAGGAGACGTAGAAGGCGACGTAGTTACTGAAAGCCCTTGAATTCATTTATTGGAGCGTGAGTACGGTTTTTCTTTGGTAATTCCGCTTTACATCCAACCACCTTGTTCTTTAGTTCTGCTGCCAAATTGCACCGCCAGGTTACGTTCTTATATGCCGCAAGACAGACGCCTCTGTCGTCTTGTCAGGTGGACTTTGCATGGAGCAAATGTACCTTGTAATGGTGCATCTAACCATACTGGGTTCTGAGGATAACTATTTGTTATGACGTGGAGTTTTTTGTTCGACGTCCGCAGTTGAGCCACCGGTCTGAAAGGAGGAGGATCCAACTGCCGAATATGGGTGTGGCGCGATGGCCTAATTTGGCAGTGCTTTGGTTGTCAGCGCGCTTGGTCGTCACGCAGGGCACTCAGTCAAAGCGGCCCCTGACAACGCGCAAAGCACAATGGGGTCGCATGTAAGAATACCTGGAAAGGAAACATAGAGCGCTTTGAGATTGGGCCACCGGAGAACAGGACACGTATATAAGCTGCTCAGACGAGGGGCTATCCCCAGAAACCCCATCGTCTCTCCCTGCAAGCAAACAGATCACATCCCCCTATCCCCTCGACCCTTTATTCCGTCTGTGGAGTCTCCTATGACCAGCTTCCAAACAAATCCACCAGCGGCTGTGGCCTTTACTTCTGAGATTGCTGTGTTCCCCTCTGCCGCCCATCTGAAGTGCTCGTAGTCTCCGCCCCTCGCCGCCTGCATCGCGAAGATGCAGTGACTCATCGTGAAGGACGCGGCTGCACCCTCGTCTCGCATCGCGACTGGCTCTCGTGTCTCTTCCGTATACTTGCCCTCCTCTGAGCAGGAGGACAACAACTCGGATAAAGGTTACCACCAGCCGCTGGTTCGCACAAGCGCCAACGCCCCAAATACCTGCGGCGCCGCCTATTAACGCTCCCATCCTCCGAACCATTGATTAGTGTCCTGTGGACGGCGATTACAACGCGCCGAAGTGCTTCGCTTTGCTATGCAGAGTAGCGGCACCCCAGCGTGCCGCTCAGTCATCGACCGCTTTCACCCGATCGCGCTCCCCTTCTGTGCCACCCACACAAGCACCTGCGCCTGCACCCACAGCACCGGCCGCCGACGACGCGATGGACACGCTCACTGTAGCACTCACGTTCAGGATGTCGATCGAGCAGGGCGGAGACACCGATAATGAAGACAACGACGATCACCCCAACGCAGTCGCATGGAAGAAGATCGTTCACCTGCCGCCGAACGTCTCCCTGCATCATTTCAACCTCCAGGACACGATCAATGACATCCTCCTCCATGAGTACAAGCAGCAGCCGTGGGTCTATCCCCAGAACCAGACCCTCAGCAAGAAGTACTTGCTCGAAGAGACGAACGAGGAGAAAAACAATGTACAGCCCAAGAGGCTGTCCTTCAGCGACTGGAATGTCGACGACTTGTTCGAGAGGACTCCCAAGCCTCCCGCCCCCGCCCCAGCTCCTTCGGTTCCTCCTTCGTCTCAACCCACCACAATAATTGGACAAACATCTCTCAGCTGGCGCGATCGAGTGGAATGTGGATTGTTTAAGGAAGGAGAAAGCTCCAGGCTATTTCTAATTAAGTATACGTCCATTCATCCATTCTTTGTCTTAAGTTGTGTATTATCAGTGTTCAAATATGTTTTTCGTTCCATGCCTGATTATGACATTCCGTCTCGCCTCAACATAACACCTTATATTTGTCTCCATATTTCGTCAAGTGGGATTTCGGTCAATTATTATACACTATTTCCCTCATCGTCACCCATCTCATTCGCCACCCATCTCACCCTCACCCCCGCCCTCCCTCGTCCTCGCCCGTGCCCTCCGGCACTCCTCCGCCTCCTTCCTTCTCACGGCTCACAGCCTGAACGATGACGCCAATGCTCAGTAACACACGGTTGGCCTAAATGAAAGGTAGAGATAAAATGAGTGTTAGTAATCAATTCAGAGGGCGGCCGAAGGGAAGACGAAGGGAGAAAAAAGACCACTGGCGGAGAAAGGAAGACGAGGAGAGAGATACTTTATGGGGCATGAGGTACGGAATACGGAGTGGTGTGTGTGAAAGACAGAGGTATGAGGAAGTGGTCGCGAAAGTAGGCAAAAACGAATATCGAGAATGATGCAGCACCCATGGTGAATAAAAGATGAAAAGAGCGAGAACATACCTCAATGGCCGTTTTCTGTGTTTGAATCTTGACGCTGGCGGACTCGTAGAGCCTAGAGGTCGTATGCGCTCACGTCGACGATACAGCTAGTGCTACCATTTACACTGCATTTACACGAGCGTCCTCCACTCGCGTGTTTGGCCTGTAAGAACACGAACGTTAGTCAACGAGATTCATAGATGTGAGATATCGAATCAAAGACGAAATATGAGACCAAACCTCGAGAAGAGGAGCAAGGCTCTATCGCGAGAATGAAGGAGAGAGAGGACGACATAAACGACGGTAGAGGAAACGATGATGTGAAGCTTTGGCGACAGACATGGAAGAGGACGCCTACGGAAACGAGCATGAAAATATAAGTCAAAGAGAAGCAGAGGACTTGCAGGACAACGAAAGTGAAAATAACAAAGACCACAAGAACTGAAAAATAAAGGAGGAAGAAAGACAACATACCCGCAGCCCAGTGAACTCCCTCCTTGTATTCCAACTCGCATTCTGCACCAACGTCCTGGGAATCACCTCCATCACCTCCACAAATGCCCTAAGCGGCCCCGCCTCCACGCCCTGCATCTATGCCACGGCACTTGCGACCCCTCGCGCCTTTGCGTGCTGCCCCTCAGAAATCGCCATCCCAGTCGCACCACCCCAGGGCAGAGGAACGGGTGAAAAACGTTGTCGCGGGCAACGGGCATGGCGTCCGCGAGTTCCGGTCGATCCTGTTGAGAGCGTCTCTTGAGGGTCCGTGGAGGGGGATGGTGCATGCTTCTGGAGAGGTGCATCCAGCGAGGAAGATGAGGTATCTGTGGGAGAGGGGTCAGTCGTCGTCGAGGATGAAGAAAGAGGGGAGAATGAAGAAGAGATGAAGAAGGTGTGGAAACAAAGACGGAGACGGTGATGCCAGAGAGAGGGACCGGATGGGAATACGTGGCGATGGAGACGAAGATGGAGCAACAGAAAAGACACGGAGGAAAGAGACGAGGAAGAGACACGCACTCATTGCCGATTTTCTCGATGTGGAAAGGCTCGCACTCCGTTCCAACATCCACATCTCTTGGGTCCTCAGCCCGGCTGACGGTTGTGCCGATAGCAAGGGCGATGCGGCTGTTGTCCGCCTTCCGTATGCGGCGAATGGTGGAGACATTGTTTTGAGTGAGGATGTGTTGGGCCGGGTCTGCTTTGACGTCTTGGTGGTGTCAGTTGAGAGTCGATAACGAAAGTAAAGAATAGAAAAAGCACCTGAGGTGCCCTTCTCAGCGATGACGAGGTTGGGCTTGAATTCGAAGATCTTATAGCACAGCTCCTTCATGTCCTACTCCTCGATCTCGCGCCCTCGCCCAGTCCGCCTCCTTCGAAGACTCGTTCACCTGCAACTGGCCCTACTTGTGCTCCAGCAGACAATCCAACAACGCGATTCTCAGCCTCTCGATCCTCCTCCATATGTACCGTCTTGAGACTGTTGATGTCCTGCGAGATAGTCTGGACGGCTTGAAAGGCGAGGTTGCACATGGTCTCAGACCAGCGGACGACAAACTTGGCGCCGATGGAGGTCTTGATCAGCGAGAGCATTGACTAGTCGTCGTTGGCGTCGATCGGTATCGAGATGTGTTTGCCGATCTCAAGGGCTTTGTTATAGGCAGAGACGATGACCACAGGGTGGGTGTCGAGTTCGAGTTAGGAGAGTGACTGTGCGAGGATTTCGCCGGCTGGATGGAGGTCAAATAGCGGAGAAAATGGGAAGACAAATGGCATACCATGAATGACTACAATCGTCGTTCCATCGCCGCACTCCTCGTTCTGTGTTCGGCTACGCTCAATCGTATTCTTTGCTGCTAGAAGGGCGGCGTCGAACCGTGTCGTAGAATCGTGTTTCCGTTATTCGCAAGTCTGTAGAACACAATCAGCTTGAGGAACGAAGATGTTGAAAATTACGCACAGGATGCCTCCCTAGGGGTCCAGAGTCGGTTTCAGCGCTGGTTCGGGACCCAAACGTGTTCGAATCACGTCTGTGACTGTCTGAAGATTGGTTAAATTTTTGGCACAAAGGAACTGAGGACTTACCCTAGCTGCTGTAATGTTTGAGATCTGGGTGAAAAGCCCAGATTGCCGTTCAGGCACAACATCTACGAGGAAGATAAGGTATACTGTTCGTGATTCAAGAGAAAAATACGCACTCATGACGAATACTGGAGTTTGGGACATGGTGGGCGTCGTGGACGATGGCGAACATAGCTCCGAAGCCATTGGACGTGTGATTATCTAATCATTTGTAAGCTCGGCTTCCTCCGATTGGCGTGCCGGCCGACCTGAACTCTCCTTCCAACTTTCGTCTTCCAGTGCCGTAGGCTGAATACTGCAGGTCGTTTGCAGCTGCAAACGCGACGAATGAAATTTATCTCAAACAACCTATCAACGCTACCGCTTGTAGATTGCAATCCCTTAGTGTCCAAGAAACTTGCGAACTCGAAAGCTACTGCCTGACATTTCAATGGTAGGCTGGATATATTCACTTTCTTTGACACCAGATAGCGGTATTCAATCATCTTTTGACAGGTTCATCGCTCTCAAGAATTTTGTTCTGACATTACCGCCATATGCAAAGCGGGGCACATTCAATATCTTACCGTAATTTGTCGGAAGTGACCGCTCTCAAACGAGGAACATGGAGGAAGAAGGGAGACAAATTCTGCGGTACCCTTGTCATTCATCCAGATCACGGATACAACGTTTACGTGCTTTCTCTTTGGAACATCTTTCAAACCGACTGAAGGCACGTCAACTCTCAGAGTCGCCACAATCAACTACCAAGCCCTCAACATGAAATCGACCTCGTTCTGTCACCGTACTATGAATCAGTGAACCAGACCCTCCAAGACGGCGCAAGGTCACTGCAGTTTCAGTATAGGAAGACCACCTTGCAGTACGACCGCCAGCACAGGACGACGAGCGGGCAAGATCCTAATGGGGTTCGTGAGGCGCAAAGAAGATTGGAATTGAGCCCTTTACGAGACCCGGCGATGTCTGTCTTTGCAAAAAAGGATGATAGGTTGTTGTTGGAGGTCGAAAGGTTGGTGACCAACAGGGACGGATCGTGAGTCTACTCTTCGATATCATGGCTTTGTTGTACCTAATAGTGTTGTAGGCACTGGATAAGCGATGAATATGGGCTCTATATCTATCGTTTCTCGGCTAGCGGGCAGCTCCTGCAGACCGTCCAACCACCCGCCACGTTTTTTCCCGCGATGCGTTCGGGCACTTGAGCTTCACCTCCGCCATCGACCCGGTGATAGGTCGCAAACCCAACCAAGGTAAGACTTTCTATCGCCACATGCGTTCAAGTGCCAAATGTTTTGTACGACAGGCTTTGAGAGCCTAGCTTTCGATCCAATCTGCGACTATCCAAGATGGAGGGTCCTCTAAGTCGTCGTCGCGTCGCACCCGACTGTTTGCATACAATGTACCCCCACCAACGCTCATAACACCGAGGCTGAAGGGCCCGATGTGTCGTTCGCTCTGCCGAAGAGCGCCAAAGGTGATCCCTGGCTTGCAGTGAGATCACTGGGGTGGAGATGGGATTGGGGCGAAGGCGACGCGACGTTGAAATAGCAAGTATGCTAGTTCATTGTTCTGAGAATGCGGCCTCCTCCCCGACTCTTCGGCGACCCTTCCGTTTTCTCTAGGCAGGGCCTAATCCTGTTCTCCGTCGTTCATCCTACGGATATTCGTGACATGGATTATGATGATCCAGCGAACTCCGATTCGCACCCCAGCGGTGTCGCTCAGACGCAGGCCATCATACCCTCCCCCTCGAGCTGTTACGCCGTTATATGTCAAATTGCTCAACTTACCGTGTCGGCGTTATTTGAATGCCCCATCCTGAGCGTCCTATTTTCGCCCGCTAATCTTTCTATCCCACTGAGAGGAATCGGAACCCATCGAAGACTGCTCCTGAGAGGCCCATATTTATAGCGTCAACGACCTATGATCCCGCTGGGCCGGGAAAAGAAGTCACGAGTACATTTCTTCTCTTCTACAAAGGCCGTACCCCCGCTCAACCTCATTGCGTGAAACAAGCCTACGTTGTGGCTTCGGACTTACCCATCCCATCTCGTCTACGTGTCAACTCTTTTCACCTTCCTCTCCTCAGCCACATGCACCTTCACCTTTTTCGCTATTCCCTAGCCTTCTGGAGCGCGAGAGAGGAATAGTCTTCCTCACAGGGCTGCTACGAGTTTGGCAAGGTGTTCGACTCGAAGACACCGCCGTCTCGGCTTCCACCTCTCACCTAATCTCGGGCCTGTGATGACATTCGGTAGCTCCACTTTAACGTGGTTAATTCACGAAGCGAGAGGGAGGCGAGGTGGAATACTTAAGAATAACTTGCTTGGTGTCAGGTCAAGACTCTCCATCCCCTCACTCATTCCATTTTTCCCTTTTTATCTCTTCGCTGACTTGCATGGCAACTGTCGATGTCCGAAGTCATTCGGAGCGCTGCTCATAGGAGGTCTTTATGCTTCACTGTGAGTTATCCATTTCGTCTGAATTACGTACCTCGCTAACTACATAACCTCCTGAACCTTTCACACTTTCTGGTCCGTTGCGGTCCAAGTTCGTTGTCACCTCAAAAATCCCCAATGATCCGACGCAAAGTAAAAACCCTGGTATGTTATCTTCTTGTTTATGTTACATCTTTATGTCTAATTCTAAACCCAGGTCCTCGTTGTGTGGCAGACGCTGCGTCAAATTTACGACCATCCATGCGTTGATTTTCGGACCCTCGACCAAGGGATTCTCGGATGCATGCCGCACGCGCTTCATTCGGTCGGCACTCTGGAGTTATCTGATAGACAACTACGCAGATTTTGAGGGCATAGACGTCATCCATTGGTAAGTTCTTAAAGTAATGACCGCATTTCTTCAACAATCGGAGCGGTATAGGAGCTTGAGTCTGATCATTGTTCTTTGCTACAGGAACATCGCGGTACGCAACACCTTCGATCTTCGAGTCCAGGACTATTCAATAACGACCTCCGATTCGTGATTCGTGAAGCTGACGATCATTGCCACGGCCATTCTAACTTTCTTCGTCCATCTGTGAGCCTCCGTCGTCTTACGCCTTTTTCACTAACGTCGAAATACTTCAAGATTCTTTGCCCACCGGATTTTCATGCGTACGTCCTCCTGCCCACCCTCTGCCCACCCGTCATCACATTGAGATCTCATTCGTTCCTTGTCTTTATCTCGAAATATCTCCATTACCTCACCTCCTCCCAACTCTCCGATTTCGACGCTATCGCCCCTCCTCCGACATCGGCACCGTTGCAAAAATACTCCGCCCACTGTGCCAAACATGAACCATCGATCGACCTCTAATACCCCACGTACCCTAATCTGGCACCTATCTCTCCGCTCGGCGCTGGGGGGTGGGGCTTTCATTCCTTTTTCCCCCTTTTTTATCTTTTTCGACGACGTGCGCCACCATCATGACACGCTCCCGCTTCCCGTTTTCTCCTTTTGAATAATTACCATATGTGGGCTCCCATTCTCTTGGCTGTGTGTCTAACCTAGGTCCCGTGTCGGCGAGCAGTGAGTAGGAGGAATTATTTGTTGACGGCGCCCATCGTGAGTTGTTTGAGCTTCGAAGTTTCGAGGAGGAGATTACTGATAGGTTTCGAACAAAGGTGGCGCTGGCGATCCTTCGCCTTGGTAAGTGCCGACTTTGGAAGAAAGGAGAAAAAAGTTTAGCTGAGTTCTGGTTCATTCGTGCTATAGTGTCAGCTTCAGGTGAGTTTAGTGTGCTTCTTGAGTGCCAGAGTTGTACGCCTATATGAATTTCCTCCTCTTCGTGCGATGGTCATGGAAATAGTAACCACCGGTGAGATGTGAGCACCTGTATCCCAACCTCCGTCGGTTCTCAAAGATTTAATTATCTTTTTAGGTTACGTCTTGGAACATTCTCGCAATTTAAACACGAGATCCGAGTGCGTTCTACGAACTTAGAACTAACATTTGTTTCGCAGTGGGTTTTCACTACAGGCCTCGCACCTTGGTTGAATTCGAGAACGAAGGCAACGAGAAGGAGAACACAGAAAAAAGGGCTGAGAAGACGAGCAACAAAGGAGAAGGATATCTTGTAGTACGGACATGCAACGCACCTTGGTGCTTTTCTCCGTGGTTATACCCTAGAGGTTACTAGACTATGGATCGTTTCTGAGAACAAGGTTGGTCGGAAGGAAAGGAGGAACTCTTCCCACTCTCAGAGGCCCTGGGCACATAACATGCAGCCGGTGAAACTGACACGGAAGAGCTTCGATTTCGCCGGGTCGCTATACACATTCCTTCCTCCTGCGAAGACGGGATTTATTGCACTCTTACAGCCACTAGTTTTCGTGGCCTTATTATCGGTACCGACCCCGCATATGGTGGACGTCAGTAAACAGCTGCTCGGCAATGTGGGGGCCCCCCAAAAAGAGGTAATTCACTGGGGTTACAATTAGAGCTTCAAATGGATAGCGAGAATATTTTTTTACCTTTGGAACATCAGAGAACGTGCCGCTTGTTATCCTGGATGAAGCACTTTACATGGCTTTGATGGTGTTCGTAGTCACTATATGGCTGTTTCAAAACCAAAATATCTCATCAGACCTTTTGAAAAGAGGGCTTACAATATAGCTACTAGGTAGGTGAACACTATAGTACCCGTGTTTTCATACAACTGTATACCATTACAGCAGGGCAGCCCTAAATATTGCAAGAGCCTCGACGGCTTCAAGTGCTGGTATCAAGGGGTATTCATCACTCGGAGGTTTATAAACACATCGACGCAGTGTGTAACATATTCTAACAATAATAATAGTGCCATATTTCCATGAAGAAGCGCCCGAATAACCATGCCGGGCACGTTCTCGCTCTCGAAATAGGAAAGTGGGCGTTTCACGCGCGGGAAAAAAACTGGCGATTCTCATTATTTTCCAGAACGGCTGTAAGGTTTGGTGCCACACAGCGTCCGCCTTATAAATCCAGCACCTTACACTACAACCACTACCATCCACGACCGTTCCACCACCGCTGACAGCGACAACGACGACGACGCAGACGTCAACACGGACGTCGACCTCTAGAATGGATCGTGAGCCGTTCGTTTTCCCTTCTTCAACGATCCTTTCAACGACGACACATTCGACGTCTCTTGAAACCTCCGCCAATCGTGAATTATCCGAGAGGGCCACGCCAGCGACAACGCACGCATCGAAGCGCCATTCAACTGCAAGCAGAAAGCTTCGCTCTCTTATAGAGCGAGTTTCGTCTTCTTTTCATTCGGGACCTCGGTGGGTTTCAATGCTGTTCTTTCATGCTTGTTCAATGACAATCGATGTCTCGTAGGGCACCTTCATCCAATGGATCACACGTACCCCGCAGGAAGTAAGTGGCGGAAAGCAATTTTACCTCTTTTCTCTTTTCTCTCTCTGCGTGGCGTTTGCGTCAACCAGGCTTTATCTTCGCATTTTTCGCCCTTCACGACATTCTTCTAGTCATCTTTTCGCCTTTTTTTTCCATTTAATCGCCGCCGGTGCCTTGCCCTAAAGGCTAGAGTCACCATCCGTTTCTTGAATGCCCCTCTCCGCACGCCCCTCTTCCCGACAACAGCTCCTAAGCATCACTTCCAACCCATTTTCTTGTCCACCCAGCTTTCGATCCGTCTTACTTCCTTTCATCATATCTGATCACAACTGCCCAACATCCCGTCGTCCTGATTAACGGCATTGGCTACTTCTTCGTTCCGTTCTTTTTGCCGATTCCCACCTACTTTGACCATGGTAACTAACGAGCCGCACAGACCTTCAAGATCGTTCAAGTCGCTCTTTCCTCATTTTCACAACGCGAAACCTTGCAAGAACACCGAGACAGAGCAAGAAGACGACCCATACTTGACGCTCAAGGTATCCGGTGTATTCACTCCACGGCTGCCCATCGAGCTCTGGCTGCATATTCTGCAGTATGCGACATCGCCATACGACCTCCGCAGTCTACCCTCCTTTTCCACCTCAACGTATCCCATCGACTCCTCTCCTTCATTTTCGTTCCTGGAACACAATCCTGCACACACACATTTCCACGAGCGCGTGACAAGGTACAACAGCCACCTTCGATGGAAGGCTTCCCTTACCCGTGTGTGCCGCCTCTGGAATCTACTTGCACAGGAGGTCCTCTACGAGCACATTTGGATATCCAAGGCTCGAGAAGGGCGAGCTCTGGCCAGCCAGCTTGGCAGGAATGCCCTCATTCCTGCGACGGTCGTCTATGCCGGCGAGGAGAGGAGGGAGTTAAGGTACCGCCGCTCGATGTCCTCTCTCTCGAGTGCGAACGCGAATCCGGGCAAGCACATCCGCCACCTGCACATCGAGACGCTGAGCATGGACAAGTGCAGCCTGCATGACGTGCTGCTGATCCTCCAGCACTGCCCGCTCCTGGACGTGTACACGGACTGCCGGAGCGTCCGCCGGCCCATGCACCCCCTCGTGCTGAGCTTGTCGGACGTTGCCCCTTTCTCGGGCGCGCCAACGCCGTTGGTTACGTCCGATGCACTGCTGACATCGCTCCTTGCACGACCGCTCAAGCGCCTGACCTGGACGAACTACGCCTACGATGTGGATGACTACGATCGCAGTGTCAGGCTGTACGAAGACGTCATCCGTCCGCGCTTGGCCCAAGTCGGGAAGGACTTGGAGTTGCTGGAGATTGTGATGAGTGGCGAGGGTGTCTATGGGATGGGCGGCAGGGCATCAGAAAGCAGGAGCTGGGGGGTGGGAGGCGCAGGTGCGGGTATGGGTATGGGCAACGGTATAGACGTGGAGAGGTACGAGAGAAGGAAGGCACCCCAGATCAGGATCGCGCATTCGCTGGAGGGCGGTGTGTTGGCATCGGCTGCACAGTTGACCGAGCTGGAGGCTTCGTACACGACCACCTCGAGGTTCGTTTCTGATGCCCTGCTGTGCTCTGCGCAACCGCCATCGCTCGACAATCTGCTCGCCGAACCCAGCCTTACCCTTCCTGCTCTGCGCTCGTTGAAGATCACGCTCGACAATGCGACGTTCTCTGTCCTCTCGACATGGAGTATGCCTCTCCTCACCAACCTCTCGGTCATCGCAGCCGACTTTGGGTACGCCGGTGCGGGGTTCCAGGAGTTCTTTGAGGTACATGGGGCAAAGATCGAGCAGCTCGAGTTGGGACACTCAAGTGGCGAGATCGAGGAATTCTGGGTGACAGAGCCACGGTCCTTCCTCAACGCCAATGTCGCCGCAAATGCGAACGGCAACGCCAACTGGAATCCGAACGGCATGACCCCTTCCGGCCGCTTCCAAATCCCGCTCGACGCATGGTGCCCGAATCTCCGCGAGTTCATCTGCAGTGCCGATGCCGAGTGGAACTGGCAATCGCCTGACTGGATCGCACCTCATGTCCTCCTCCCGACGCATGCAGGCCTGCAGTTTATCGGCGTGCGGGACATGGAGCGGCGACTCGTGGGTGATGCGGATGAGGCAAGGAGGCGGCACGAGCGTGCCCAGCAGGCGAACGGCGGTGCAGCGGATGAAGAGGAGGACCCGTACTTCATGCTCCTAGAGCAGTTTGGGAGCTTGCTGAGGCGCGAGGCGTTCCCGTCGCTGTTGTACGTGCGCGACATGAGCGCAGCAAGTGACGTGATGCGCAAGACCGGCCATATGGGTAGGCTGCCATCTGACCCTTCGCCTTCTACAACGTTCTCGCCGTTCGAGTTCTCCACACCGACGCCCTCGCACCCGTCGCTCGTCAAGAAGCTCATATGCAAGCCTTCGCAGGCGCAGCTCAATGCCAGGCAAGCTGAGGACGCCTTCGCGAAGGCCCAGGGCAAGAAGTTACTTCGGTTCTGGACGGCCGTGCTAGAGCGGTGTCGCGAGCGTGGGGTATGGTTGGAGGACTGTCATGGGGTGAATGTGCGGATGGCGGACTTGAGGCGGGCGGAGGTTTAAAGTTTTATTTTTCTTGAAACTCTTTCTCCTCTTGCGGATTTTCTTCTGGATTTCTTGCCCTCTTGTTTTATCTTGGGTTCCATATCCCTTCACCACATCACGGGCATTCCTCCGCCACCTCTCACACATCGACATCGTCAGCACAATGCATGCATCACACCACATCCTTCCCTTTAGCCACTGCATCTGCATTCACGAACTATCACGACATCATGACGCGTCTTCATCTTCACCTCGTCGCCTTTCATTTTTTCTTTCCCTTTTCATCCTCCTGAACTCTCATCGACACAATCATCATTATCTCCGTTGTGCATCACATTCTCGACGATACCACCGCATTTTGCCGCTGATTCTTTTTCTTGTTGGCCTTTCTGACGCTAGCTTTCACCCCAGCGTTCTTTTCAACTACACTTCTATTTCTTGAAGGACAGTCTCTCCCTTTCTTTTCCTTTCATTCCCATCAGGTGCTTGTACATAACTACTAGTCATCGGAAACATAAATCAACATCACAAGTTCATTCTCTTTTTCCTCGTACATTGAAGAATGACGGCAAATGTGGTGCACAAGTTGGACGCAACTAATGCCATATCTTTTAGATCTGCAAGCTGCAGGCATTCCAGTAGATGGAGGTACATTTTTGACCCGCTTCTCTGCTCCTGGTGCTCATCCTCCGTACTACCAACAGAATCTCTATTTGGTCACACAGTCATACTTGGAAATGTGGATTGAACGCCTCTCGAAGTTCTAGTTTACCTCCCTACCTTTGCTTGGTGTCTCAGATCTCATGTGGTATTGAGGGTGCTCCTGATTTCTAGCTGGGGTGCTCTTGTCAAATCTATATGCTCTGAATCCATGTTCATCCTCAGAACGTTCTCTCGTGATTATTCAACGATTCCTTTCCCTTCTTTCGCCTCCTCCCATTTTCGATGTGTCTTTTAGTTGCCAGCTTTTCGTGGCATACGTGCGGGCATTCTGCGACAACAAGGGTCGAGAAATAGGTCGCGCATGAATAGCTACACCTCTGCTTTCTACATACCAACCCATTTCGGTGATGCAACCCTCACCAACTTCGCTCCTGCTCGTTCTCATGCGGGTGTCTAGCTTTTCTTCGCTATTGGCTGATCCCTCGCGCAACCTATTCATGCCAGAACAATTCAAAATGTTGACGCATGGTCATATTTAATGGGCCACTCGGTCGCCAGCACCAACTACGCCACCTTCCGCCTCTTTGATTACTTTGTGTCGTCAATATGGTCAGTGGCTTGGAGGGAGAACTGTGCTTTTTTGAACGTATGTTGGAAATTGTTCTAATATCAAAGCCCATTTAACGAACCATCCAGGGTTCGGATACCTCGAGGAAGCCGCAATGTACCAACTAGCATTATTTGGCTGCGAAAAATGCCACATGGAATATTTTCTTGAATCTTGAAGAAGCTTGCGACGAACTCCTCTCATGGAAGTTCCAAGACCTCAAGGAAGAGATTACTGCTGCCAACAAAGCCAGTGAATAGACAAGGTTCGCACTGCACAGAAATTGTCGCCAGTTCGTGTGGAGAAGGCCTCTTCAACTGACATGATCTGATTAGCGACATGAAAACCAAAATTCTGAACGGTATATGCTGTCAACAGAAACGGACGCGTTTCTTGGGCCACTTGGAGCAAGCATCGTTGATAGCAACGTCTACATAGTACCTGATCGTGGATGCTGATGGGTAGGCTATATTCGGCATCAAATGTTCCTAATTGGGGCAACCGATACTAACCGAGAGAGCTAAACCTAAGACCAGTCACATTCGAGACGTCGACTGCTGTGCGATCACATAAGTTAGCAGGACAACAACCCACGCCGTCAAGAGGGTTCATGAAAAGAGGCCATAGTCTACGTAGAGTGACGGCTGGTTTCAACATCTGGGACGAGATACGTCGCTCGCCTGGATGCACAAGCTGAATTTGCGAATGCGTCGAGCGGGACTGCTCAATTCGTTGGGTCTCTTATACTCCCTGTAAAAATTATAACGTTTCCACATCCCCGAGCAGAATCAATGAAAGGCAAACCTTTCGGCGCCTCTCGTCGCCAATGGGAGGCATCTATAAAGGCTTTCAGTGCATATTCAGTCAAGGTGCAAACACCTCTTTGTCTTGATAGGCCTGCCTATTCCAAAGGAAGGAACCAACTAGTATCGTGGGGACAACCAGGCTCCAGCGCTCTTGGAAACCTCCCACTTGCTCCTCGAACGTCACCTTGTTGATCCTACGGCTGCAGGAGCGACGTCCGGCGATTCTTTTGCGAAAGTTGTAAGATTCGCCTCATACTGTCCTATACTCTTTTCTGATGCGTATCAAAACCCAGATAAATTCTGTATTTTGAACCTGTATACCAGCCCATCACCTCCAATATCAATGTCGACCTAGATGCGACCAAAATGGCCTTTGACTTTCCCTTCTATCCCTACCCAACGATGATCTACGACCCCCTTCGCGAACACTTGATCTCCATATTCGCCTCCTGCATCCATTCCAACCTTCCTGCACCACCGCAGCCAAATGCTCATCCTGTCCTCCAACCCGTCGCCGGTGCCTATCCCCCCTTTCCCCACAATTATCACGCAAACCTCACACCTGTGGTCACACCTCCACCTCAAGATCAACGCCCGGGGCCCAGTACCGCTCTTCCGTGTGTGCCTCGCAAGAACACAAAATACCGCACTCGATATTTGGTTGTCCGCTGACCTTGGCAAAGTTGTCATTCAGGCAGGATTAACAGCGGCCGATTCTNTCTCTGTCCCCAGCCCTCCTGGGCGGTCCCCAGTCAGCCCCTTTGATACGCGACTTCCATGAGCGCGTCACTCACACGCTGCCCTCACCTATCAACGAAAATCCCAATAGGCCACACTTCTTATCAAGTAGGTTCTCCCTCACGTATCCCTTCTCGCAGTTCCCATTGACTCTCTTTCTTCCTTTCACCCCTCACCATAGATGTCCTGAACGAGCACCCCAATGACCGCTCCACCCCAATACGAAGTGATCGTACCTCAACCCTCTCCACTGCTCGATCTAACGTACTATATACATTCTCTTGAGTTACTACGCTACCATCTTCTAAATTTGAAGACGGACAGGTGCTAGGAAGCAAAAGAAAGGGGGGGTTAGATTAGCAGAAAATTTGGCTCGTTACTTTGCCTCCGTCTCCAGTGGAAGTATCACATCCTACCTGCCGTCGCTGTTCTAAAATATTCCGAAAGCCAAATTATCCAGAGGAAAAAGGAAAAGGCGAGGAGAGATTCCAACAACTCATGTCAAGGCCGTCAAATTTTACTTACTGGCTGATATTCAACGAACGCGTGTGTGCAATGCTACTTTGTCCAGTCGTGATAGCCATATTCATATACGTCCTGGGCCCTATTCCACCGCGAAGGACAAGGAACCTGTGGAGTATTTCGGCGCTCAGCGTATGAAAATACGAGTGAGTGAATGATCGAACGTTGGATACCGCGGTGTCCTCCGGCCCACAAGGCAGAATGGTGGAGTGCACAGCACTTCAGGCTATCTCCCATACGAATCGCCAGGCATATATGCAGCGAGCATCCAGGAAGGCGCACTGGAACAGCCTGGGTGCAGTCCAAAGAGGGAGGACGTAACCAGCGGCGCGACGTTCAGCTCCACCCATTTGCTCGCGCCTCGCTCAGCCCTCCTCTCAAAGACTAATGCACCGCCCTCACATTCGACGAAGAACGTACGCGGACGCATAAACGCTGGATAGGCACCGACGATCTTCTGGAGAGCCTCTGAGCGCAGGCCGAGCAGAAATTATTCAATGGGGCCGCTGATATACGGTCGACTGTGACTTACGTTCGACGCGCCACATTTCATCGTGAACTGTCAAGTCAAATAGCAGCTACGATGGGTTCCACGAGTGGCTGAAAATCGAAGCCTAAAATACTGACTTCGATCCCAAGTGAGAGTCGTCAGATCGGCGTGGCTCCACGTATGAGAGGCGACTTGGTGTCCGTGCTGGTAGGCGTACTGAACACGCTCCACCGAATCCTCGTCGTAAATGCACGCGTCTGCGAGTAGGTGTCAGTAATGGCGGGGAGAGGGCGGGAGGAAGAATCAACAATTGTTGCCGTCTGAATAATCCGATGAGTTCCTGCCTTCTAACCACAGGATAGCCGGAGCACTCACTGAAGAAGAATGTGCCAGTCGCGTTGGCGGCAACAAGTGCTTTGCTGACATCATAACTAAACGAGGGATCAGGACTGGAGGTGAGACGAAAGCTGCGAAATGACCCCATACAGGTAAATCCAGGGACCGTCATCCTGGCATACAAATGAATCAGCGTTTAGGTACCAGGGTGCTCGAAGGACGACGCACAAAAGTCAAAGCAGCAGTGTTAGGCTTGGTGCAACTGGTTACAACACGAGCCTCTTGTCGCCTATGAGGGGTGGCAGACGCGAGGACGGCAAGGACGGCTGTGAAGATGGCCTGGACGAACATCGTGCAGAGGAAAGTAGAAGGGAGGGGATCGGAAACCGACGTCAATCGGCCGTTAAAATTCGCTGTCTTTTATGCTCGAAAAATATGTCAGGGCTAGAAGGGGTAGAAATGTCGAGATGGCCGCCTGAAGCCATTCCGATGCAGCGTCTCCTCCGGCACGGTGCGCACTCCTGCATGCACCAGGACTAAAAAAAGATCCAGTCAGCGCGCTTTTCATGTCAGCTCAAGCTTCGGCAGATGGCTGGATGGACATACCTATAAATAACGCTGTCGTTTGTATGTCAGAATGCTTTATTTTTCCGACTATGAGCGGTGGATGAACAAGAATCCCAAAAAGCTGGGTCCCGACTCGATTTTCTCCGTCGACGAGGAAGATGCTGTCAGGCTCCACAAGGCGTACCTGGGCCTCCAGGAGCCATTTCATCGAATGCAGTTGGTAACGGGCTAACCGCCACTCACGAATATACTTGAATTCACGATTAAGCCATCATCCTTCGTCTGAAGCGGTGATGGCTGCATCCAAGAAGGAAGATGGATCCATTCATTTAATTTCACGATCTTGAGAGGAGCAGGAGGATCTCTGGAGTCTGCACAAATAAGCCTGCGACAGAGAGGTTAGCCGATGTACTTCTGCATGCTTGTCAATCACGAATTACATTAGAGTGCTCAGCGTCCTTTGAAGTCCGAAAGTGGGGTTCCACTTGTAGCCGTCGAACACGTTCGAACCCCTTCTTGAAAAACGTCGAAACGTATACCTTGGCCCTTCGAGGCGAGATTCTCCAGGTTTCTTGGGAAAAAGGTGGAGTTTCAGCGGTCGACGTCGGTTGCAACAGACATTTGTCACCAGCTGACCTTCGCTAAACGGGAGCCGTGCTATTTAAAACTTTGGTAGGCATCATTAGAGTAGAACCATTACTCATTTTCCAATCAACGAGCGTCATTCCGAAATTCGCGTGGTGCGTGACCAGCATGCTGATAGCTAGCGTCTATTACTGTCGAGGAGGGAAGAGATTGAGAGGTGCTTTGTATGAGATAGATGCTAAGACTCACAATGTAATGCTAATAGCGTCTGGAGAAAGAGAGCAATGGCGTTGAGAAAATGTAGTCGATACGGTCAGGGACAAGTCGCAGAAATGCCTAAAACGGTTATGAACCTCGCGCAACTGATGCGGGTTATTTTTAGTTCAAGTACCCATGAAGTTGTCGTTCTTGTTGCTTAAAGCCCCAACATAAACTTATGGAGAGAAGGAGGCTGAATTTATGAGAAGAAGTGATAGTCTTACCATTACAGGTATCCGCCCACTGGGCACAGAACCAGCCTGAGCGCTTCCAGAACTTCACCACCTTCTGGGTTTGTTGAGAAGAGAAGGACAAACACAAATCCAGGATCCGAGCATAAACCTAAGGTACCACAAGCGGTCGGCTCCAGCCTCCCAAGTCCCAACTATCCGTTGTTGTCGTCCTCGGTCACAAATAGATTGCCCCGCATTCGGAGCTGCATCAGCATGACCGTAGCCGAGTTAAGCGAGACTGTAGGACTCTGTAGCAATGCGAGGACTCTGGAGGCTTTGTAGCAACAGGCAGGCATTGTGACCTTGTAACACTGTTCGAATATGGCAAGTCCGGATCTTTCTATTCGTTTCGAGACGGATCATGGTTTGATGGCATTCTTAAGATTAGATTGTGTAGATAAGAGGTAATTCAACACAAAAAAATATTTCGTGATCAGATACATAGCTAGTGATAGGCCAAGATGGCATGGAAAGTTTCCTTGTGTGCATAATTGTTCAGGTGAAATACTTCAGAATGATACATACTGTTGTTGGCGTCAAGCCCCCGTGGTGCAAATTGACCATGCTTAGGCACCAATTGAACTTGATGTCTCATGGTGGAGAGTGCCATAATGTCGCCCATGGGAGATCCATTTGAGCGGCGGTGTCGTCGAAGAACGAACATCTCTATAAATGGGGCTGGAGAAGGAGGATCTTCAGATGATATAATCTTGAAAAAGTTCGCATAGAAAAGAAGGTATCTGGACGGAACAGAGGGCATGATGGGCTCGAAAATAAGGCGGACTTCAACAATACCTGAAGCTGAAAATAGAATTCAGCTGCAAAAAGTGTGAAAGTCGAAAGGCAGCACTCACTTTCATCTCTGTCTTCATCCTCGAAGTCAACCACAACCGTGTCATAGCGACCATAGGGAATGGCATCACTTGGGGCCAACGAGACAACAGTCTGGATGGGGGTAACACAGCGGGAATCTTGTGCAGAGTGTTGCTGCAGTCGCACGTTTTGCCAGATGTTGATATGAGTAAAGGGCAGACTACAGTTGGAAGATGATTCACGTGCACCACCACGGACTGCAAAAGAACGTCCGACCGAAAAGTAGTCACCAAGTGCCGGGCGAAGATCAGGTAGATGAAAGAGCTGAGAAGCGTCGTCGATGGGTATGTTTCGTTGGTGTGGGGTCTTCGTAAGCAGGAAAGCAGTGGTTTCGTCCGATGAGACCTTGCTGTGGCGACGTTCGAAAAGAGGAACAGATACACGTGAGGGCGATTGGAATAGGAGCTCGTTGGGTAGCAGGCCATGTGAGATCCACTCAAAGTCAGGGTATTGCACTGACATTTCGTTTGCCTCCCAATGCATCTCCTGAAGAAGATCAGACTCCGCCGTCTTCACAGCGGTGTATAGCGAGAACAGACGGATCTTTTCTTCCCTGTCCAGAAAACGACAACACTGTGAATGAAAGTCACGACGGTTTGAAAGACGATATGGCCGCTTGACGAGAACAACGTGGCACCTTTCAGTCATATCACTTGTCCACTGGAAGGCTGCTCCCATGGCGCGGATGTTTCGAACAATCGATTGCATCATTTCCAGCTTGGGAATCCGGAAGTGATCCAGAGGGCCGTTCTTGCCTTTACGACCGCCAGCAGTGATGATCGACTGTTTGTAACAATGGAACTCCCGAAGCGATTCTTCCAGTGCATGGAGAGTTTCGTCGTAATGGTAAACGTTTTGTGCCTGGAAGATAAAATCCACAAGAGCACGGATAGCCGACAGAACACGGTCTGGAACACCACCAGCTGCAACAGCGACAAGGAGTGTCTCCATGGCTCGATGGTCTCGACCAGTACACTGCTTCAACGTTGAGACTCCTTGGGGCCACTGACGAGAACCAACACGTGGCTGGAGAGATGTGAGGCGATAATCGAGTTCCTCACCAGTCATGATGTTGGCAACCCACTTAAGTGGATGGTCGAAGAAGAACTTATGGAGTAGATGAAGAGCGTCGGGGGTAAGGAAGAGGGAGGGTTCAGCCTGGCCCCAGTCTGCCCAAAAAGGTTTGTAGACACCGTTCAATGACTGTCGTTGACTGGCTTTGTAGTAGCGCTGGAGATCCCAAGGGTCAGCCTCACTGCACGCACGTTCAATAGCGCGCAAGGTGATTTCGCGAGTGCGACAAGGGTGCGGGTAGTTGTCTCCAAATTCATCCGCTGTCGCTGTTGTAACCGGAGAGTTCTTCGATGCAGTGCAAGAAACCAGTAGTTGTTCGGGGTGATCAGCAATGAAGGACACGAGAGGTGTATGGATGGCGTTCAAACCACCCCATGGATTGGATGCGATGGTGAGGCTAGAGGGATCTGCTGCAACCTTCAGGCTTTGGGTCACGAGATCGAGGCAGAAATGATAAACACGGGCAGACAGGATCGCCTGGACCGTCTTCGACACGTTGCGAAATTTAGGAATAGGCAAGTAGGCGGCAAGGGCAAATGCATGGGAAGTTGCCTTCATCCTGACATTGGCTTCAACGTTGGCGATCGAAAGCAGAAAAGGGTGCATTTCTTTGCCCCCTGTTCCGAATGTCAGTGTGGTCTTGTCTGATGCACCAATAACGCCAACGACAGCATGGCCCTCAGGAAGGCGGTCCTAACTTAAGCGTAAGAATAGAATGATTTTGGGATCTCAAAAATGAAGTACACACCTGTTCCTCCCATGCAACGTCACCACTCATGAACTCTCCCCACATTCTGCCACTTTCCAGGTCATATGCGCGATAGGGTGTCATTTGTAGGCATTCAGCAAAAAGTGGGTTTGCGAATAGATGTTTGACAACATCAAGTCCGTCGCGCCAGTACAAAAATAGCTTTGTGGTCGTAGGGTAGCCCCGAACAGAGATTTCTTGATAACGCCAGGCAGGAACGGCAGGAAGTGACTCCATCCGTGCTCGAAGGACCTGGGCTGATGTAAAAGATGGCTTAATGCGTTGAGTCTAGTGGGTAATGAGTAAGAAGTGAGGCCGAATGGGGAAGGTGGCTTACAATATCCAGTTTGAGAAACTGGTCAATGTCTCGCATCGAAAGACCCCCATTCATGAGCCAAGCCCCCAACTCCCATTCAAGCCGATCAGCGAAGGGAAAGTAAGGAAACTCTGCGCGTTTTTCTCGTGTTTGAGCATCGGCATTGACATCAATTGCTTGGAGAATGTTCACTCCACCGTGTTTGTCCCATGGCCGGTTAGGATGGAATTGAACTCGGGCTGAAGGTGGAAGCCCAGTCCTGGACATGTGGATGCTGGGAGTTCCCGAGGGTTGGCCTGCGACCCATTGTTCATAAGAATCTTCGATAAGAATGAGTAAGTGACTATGGAAAAAGAACATCATTAATACATACAAGTGTCATGATCTTGCGGTCCGTTATCTCGCTGATCAGTGTAGGCAGCGCTTCCGTAAATGTCTTCAAGAATGTTAGCAGAAATGAAAGGTCTTGTCAAGATAATGGACATACCACCGTCGTCCTCAAAGAGCCCGGAAATCTCCTCGATCTCCTCAGAAGCGATGTCAGTGGCGTAGGCATAGACATCTTTGAGACATGAGCGCAAATGAAGGAGTGACAATATAGCAAACTTACCCTGATCGTCTGTCTCAGCATTCTTGTCGATGTCTTCAGGAATGCCCGTGTTTGCAGGCAGCTGTTGCAGGCAAAGTTGTTGATACCAAACGGAACAGGCCGAACCGTCAGTCATAAGGTGGGTGACAGCATCGTCCTGGCTGTCGAACCGGAGTTGACAGTTATGGTTTGGACAGACTTCAAACGTTCTGGCAGAAGTCACGGAAGCTAGCCAGATCCCGCAGGGCGTGTCGTTATTGAAGTGCGAGGCAGCAGATGACAGGGTAGACGGGTAGAACGGAAAGCGGCAATGTGGATTCGGGCAGAAAAGTGTTGTCGTTGGTGGTCCGAGAGTAATTGTAGCTCTGTCAGGGATGTCCATGAGGATCGAAGGGGGAACCCAATGAAAACGAACCTGGGGTGTTGAGTAACTGATATGCAACAAAAATTCTGTCGACCTTTCCTGAGATGCATCGATAGGATAATTTTCGCTGTTCTGAAATAGGTGTAGATAAGAAGATCAGGTCAGGAGCCTGGCATAGTCATCAGGACTTACGGCGTCGAGAGCTGAACGAAAATACCACAGGCGATACCCTGGAATAATTCTGCCATCAAACAGGTTCTTCCAGTAACTTGAGATGGAACGGGAGATACTTGGAGCGAACATATTGCGTTCGAAGTGAAGGTGCAGTCCGGCGATCTTCCGCGACCACTTGAAGCCCCGCACGTTTGACCATACTTGACCTTTGCCCTGACAGACTCGAGCTTGATGGGGATTCCTCGCTGGAGATGATGTTGATACCGAGATAGATGTCATCTGAGGGAGGATGAGAAGGAAAGAAGGGTGACGAAGGAGAATGAAAAATACCGAAAGAAAGCTGTACTTGCCGCCCACTCGAGTCTGCGAACAAGTATCAACTGTGCCAACGTTGCCTCCAGACTGGATAGGGTGAGCCATTGCGACCTGGTCGAGACCCTGCGCACCTCTCGTCCCATGTGGGCGGAAGAAGTCGTCAGGCATGCCGATGAACTCGAAAAATCCTCGCGCGGCGTCCATGTCCAACTGCCCATCGTCGCGGCGGCCGTCGACAAAGAAGTTGATGGGGAAGAACCGTACATCTCCTTCGCGAGCAGGCCTTCGAGTTTGTGGAGGCGCCTGAAGCGCAGTGAATGTGGTTCATCAGCGACGGTTGTGTGACGAAGAGTGAGTATACACATACCAATCTTGTTTTTGGCACTATGGGCTTCAAGTACGAACGATTTCACAGCTCCTCTGCTGACATACATTGCTCTTCCCAGATCCCGTCGGGCCCATGAAGCTAAAATGTCAGTCAGCTTCATCGCTAGTAGCCAAGCAGCGTCGTTGTAATAAAACGACGTACGCGATCACGATGCCATCTACTCTGATTTTCTGAAGGTCGATGTTTCCCATTTCGATACTGCTCGCTCGTCGATTGTAACTTGAAATTTGACGAACGTTACTAGAGTGCTTGAGCGAAGAGTGCCTGAATACGAAGGAGAAAGCGTGAGCTCTTGAAGGTCCTTGCAAGGAGGAAAAGGTACAAACTTGGCCTTGTGGAGAAAGTGCAGAACGCACGAGGCCCAACGATTTCCAAGATTCCATAGAACTGGGGTTACTTCTCGAGAGCAGTACTATACTGCTTTACACTGACGGTTTTCAGCACGCAAAGACGGCAACGACAAGTCTGTACGACGCACCCTTGCACAATTCTGCAGATCCTTCTTATCCCGCGGGACCTTCAAGCAGTTTGAGCACGTCGTTGGGAACGTCAGTTGTTTCTTGTCCTTCTGAGTGGTTGGCGCTACCGGTGGTGCATTTGATGGATGGCTCCAGATGGTGAGGGCGACGGAGACTCCGTGATGCATAGGTAGAGGAATTGTGTGACTTGTGTGTCGGATTCGGAAAAAATAGTAACCAGTCACACTTCAACAGACTCTGAGTACGACAGTCATGTCGAGCACCACTGTAGTATCCCCTCCTCCTTCACCCCCTAATCTGCATACAAAGGCTCTATCTATTATATCTGATCGGGCAGAAGGTCCAGCTCCCAACAGCACCTGTACATCGGTTCGGCCCTTCGCCATCCGCCCAACTACTCTCTTAAAATCACCTGCCGTCAACAGAGTACACAAGGTGTGTTGCAAAAAGTTGATGGATTTTGTTGAGCGCTCAAAGACGATAAAGAATCGGTTTATCAGTTCGCAACGAGATAGCATGATGAGGTTGGCAGCAGAGCAGTTCAAGGTTCATCGTCTCCAGACTCTGCATCGCGCAACGCAGAAGCGAGCTGCTGCTGAGGACCTCCAGCTCTGCAAGCAGAAAGAGGAGCTTGACATATTACTCTACGCCGCCGAAAGGAATGTCGACTGCAACCACCTCAATGTCCAGACTGGACTCGCCCTGGCGACCGCTACCCGTGACGCCCTGGTTGCAGAAGAGCAGGCAGCAACGCTCCGAGTTCAAGAGTATGAATTACTCCTCGAGACCGTCAAAGATGCAGCGGACGACCTCCGTGCCAGAGTAGAGGATGCCAATTATCAAATTGAAGCGATGCTAGCCATTATCGATCATGAAGGATTGCAAGCTGATCTGCCGAAACAGTCCCTAAAACCAGCACACCACATTGTCTTCGCCAATTCGCCCATGGTCCCTTCATATCCGAACTCTCCGGCCTCCTCCGACATCGATGAAGATGTCATGTTGGATGACGATTTCCTCTCTGTTCTTGAATCAGTTGCAGGTTCGGGGGATCAAGGACATCGGAGCTCCACTCCCTGTCCCTCGTAGTATCAGCCCCATTCTTCTCCCGTATGTAACATTTACGTTCTTACTGGCTGCCTTCGTCCAGGACCTATATTTGTCAATGCTGTCAATTTTAGTTTGTATTTCATTTCCGTGACTTGACTTGAGCACACTTCTACGTGAGAGCCGACCATTGTAACCACTCTTCCCAAACTCACAATCGGTATTTCGGCCACTGGTATGTGTCCTTCGTTCTTTTATATAATTTCTCTGACGATTTCTTCCCCCAGTCAGCGCGTTGTTGCCATGAACGATCAACATGGTGATGCTCCCACACGACGACAGTCAGCTAGACTGTCTACCCGGCCTTCGACGTCTGCAAACCAGCCTGCTCCCACTACTGCTAGCCGGAATCGCAACCAGAATAGGGTGGCTCGTCGTAACCAACAAGCACCAACCACGTCCACATCAGCGACATCTATACCAACGTTTCATCCTCGATCCTTTGTTCTTCCGACACTCCCAACTTTTGCTGCCGACCATGTTCCTCCTTCAGATGTTTTGCCCCCCATCAATCGGCCAATGATTCCCTCGTCGGCTTCCCTTCCAAATCTTCATCAACCCACTCGACAAGAGGTACACGCTCAGGCAGCATCTTCATCGTCTGATCAGTTAGTGGCTGCACAATGGGCCCAGCTTCCAGATGTGACTACACACCTTCAGTCTGATGCAACGAGACGATTTAACCCTATCGCCGTGAGTTGTCTTCGTCTTACTGCTTTCACAACTGTTAACATGCCATTAGGCCATTGGATCTGCCCGTGGTGTGCTCGAAGACCACCAATCTCGCTCAAGGCGAGCGTCGCAGGCTGCAAACCCAAGTCTGACTGATCTACAGTTTTTCAGAAACCTCCATCAGGAATCAACGTCTGAGGCCGACAGTCAAATTGGCACCCAGATCGGCAGCCAAATGTCAGTCAACACAAATCTAACAAAGCTGACAACGTCGAAACGAAAGACCAATTCCAACAAGTTGCTCAAGAGTCGCCATAAAGATGAGCAAGACATTCTTCTAAAGGCACGAGACCGCTATTCTGCACTCATGCTCGGAAAAGGTCTCTGTTTTCTCCACAAGGGATCTCGTGACCACCATCTCTTCCTTGACCCCATCCCAGATGTCATGGACGACGCACATAAAGCAGCAGAAAAAGAAGGCAGTAAGTTATTCCTCTTACATTGCAAGGTATGTACTGACGGCCTTCCTCCAGATCTAGCGAAGGTTGAGAAAAACAAAGATGCATTCATTGTCGTGCGTTGTTCTTTTTCATTTGTTGGAATATTTCTCTAATGTTTGTGATAGATTTGCAGTCGGATTGAGCAAGATCGCAGTCGACTAAAGGTTGCTGCCCGGGCTATTGTCAAGGAGTCATATGGCCTCGACATGCTGGTGGTTCCTGACGACCTCAGAGAAGCATTTGCCAAGGGGGAGATTTCGCGTGCAGACATCATCAAGCGAAGGGTGGAGTACCTTATATCTGAAAACTTTGATCTCCCATTCACAGACAAATCGGAAAGCCCTGTATGTTGAGATTCTCGTGCAAGGTTATATTACTGACATTGATTCACAGGGCGCATCAAAATGGGACCATCCGGCAGCCCTCAAGCTTGTCACCCAGTTCCTATTCTCGAAGGAGACGTCGCTTGGTCGCACACAGACAGACCAGTTCGGACCACCTCTCAAGCCTGAATTCTACGGAGTTACCCTCACAATGGCAAGTCTTTGTCTTTTTTTTCTTTTCTTTTTCTTCTTCTTTCTGATATGTGGGCTTTAGCTATGGGAGGCCCTCGAGGAATATGCTGGAACAGGCGAGAAACAACAACCAGCACGTACTGTCCACCGGAGCCAAGCAAAATATGACAAAATCATGGGAGGCATTTGCAACACTCAGGAGGATCCTGATGGAGGGCCCGCATTTAACAAGCATATGGAGGACGTGTGGAAATATGCGGTGTAAGTCCTGTGCATTGTTTTCCTTTTCTTTTCTAATTACCTCTTTAGCGAAAGCTCAGGTTTTACCCGCTCAACGACCGGCAGGGAGATTAGGAAGAGGCATCGACTGGTGCCAGAGCAAGCTGCAGCAACTCCTGGTGCTGGTCCATCAACGTCAGTAGGAACAATGAACCCTTCTTCCATCAGACCTGCACCGGCATACCACCACTATGCAAACATCCAAGATCTTGACGTCCTCCGCACTCCAGCCGTGTACCCTCAAGAACATCCCTTTGCGAACTCACGCTACGATGTTGGCTCATCAATGGCAGTCGGAATGATGGGTTCCTCCATGCTCGGCCATGGGATGACCTACCCCCAATTCGATACTGCTCTCGACAACCAATCCCACCCCACCGTCCTTCCTCAGCAAAATACCCTCCTTGGCTTGCCTTCTTTTGGTCACACAACGTTCTCCAACCCTGAATCCATTCGTTCCCCCCTGCTTCCTCAAGGTCGTCTGACCTTTCCCGAGGATGATTTCTATGGTGCTAACTCTGGCACGTCGACTGCTCCGAACGATTATTATTCTCCTGGGATGGCCCTCACCCAGGATCAGGTCTATGGGGCAAATGCCAGCACGTCGGCTGATCAGTCGCAACAAGGTATGTTTATCAATACACATCAGAATTTACAGCCTGATTTGCGTCCAGACACCACTCAACAACAGGAGTGGATGTTACATTACCTGTCAGAGGGAGGCCCTACGACTGGGGGTTCAGGAATGGAGCCTAACTATTCTGTTGATGACTGGAGGTCATTGTAATATCTTATCTCGAAATCGATACTATCTTTCTTGTGTTTTATCATATCTTGACTGCTTTATCATATCTCGTGCTTATGAGTTGGTGTGACTCCCTGATTTGGATAAGTCAGGATGGAATTAGACTAATTACACTAGTCTAGCAGAGCCGAGGGAGGCATTGCCCTCTCAATACCTACAGCCCCTACGGCACCTACACAACGAGCTGCACCGTTTTTGAACACAGTGATGCTGGACTACCTATCGTACGTATCGAAGCCCTCCCCATTCAAGTCCCAGTGCCGTGGACTCCTCAGCTCCGCGTAAACGCCCAATATACACGTTCGCCTCGCTCTTCCTCGTTCGATATTCAGAACCGTACACTTTTAGTTTTATATGCAGTTGCCAATAAACGATCGGTTCATGCCGTATGCTGAATAGAGGCTGTGGGACTTCGTTCTAATTCAAGGGTGCCTCCGGGATCTCGGGTGGTCGTCTCTACCCCGACCAAGAGCGAGGTACTAGTATACCAAGGCTGGCTCAAATCTTCGGCGGTGGACCTTTCGTGCGCTTTTCTTTCAGGCTGTTCGGGCCGTGGGCCGTGTTCGCTGGACTCGTTGCAGAGACCGGTCAGGTAGGTCTTCGCATTTGGGACCATTCAAGTCTACGCGACCCGCCACAGCAATCGTGGTCGCAGATAGCACAAATTTTAATGCAGTCCACGTCCTGGCAGTTAGCGTTCATCGACATCTGCTACACCACGCTCGTCCATAATGTGGACTTTCCCAGTGAAATCGAGCTCTCGAAACAATCATCATCTCCTTCCTTATGCCTATTATTCCTCGGCCACATAACGGTGCAATACGACGGGCTGCATGCGGTACAGTACGAAGTGCCCCTATGTGCCCGAGAGCGCGACAGGAGGAAATGGACATATTGTAGATTAAATCAAATGGTAGATTTGACCAATTTGGTGCCCTGCGTTTATGCCAAACAGGAATTCCAAGAAACTTGAATTCGTTTCGACTCCCAACTTCCAACGAAAGGAAATCCGGCATGTCTTCCAACCCGTCCATCAACATAACCTATCACCCAGCCGTGCATAGGAAGGATACAACGCTCAGTGCCACGAAACAGCCCTCTAGGGCTCAAATTAGCGAGTGAGGCGCCCATCGTAGAAAATCTAAAGAGTTAGCCACTTGCCCACTCGCGTGGGACCCTACTCATTGGCGCCTAGAGAAAAGCCCAGCCCATAAGCGGCTAAACCAAGTCATCGTGGTTGTGGTCAACGTAGGACAAGGGGTCCATAGAGGACACGCATCTTTGACCCCCCTCCCAAAAAAAAGGGTCAAACCACAGTCAGGGAAATACATCGTGTGCGCTGGGTGAAGAAGAAGCGCCCGAGCGCTCGATTGCCTATAGAGTAAATACATATGAGAAGACAAGAAGAACGGAACAGTGCAGAGACGATCTCCAACATCACGCACGAGAGACCGACGTATGGTGAAAAATGAAGGGAAGAGGGCCAACTAGGGCAGATGGTGACACGACCCCCCGTTCGTGGGCAGGGCATAGTTCGTGTGGGCGTTGAGAACGGACGGACAGGTCTTGGCCGACGGGAGGATACTTCAGACGAGTGCTTCAGCCATATCTTGTCTGTCCATGAAGGATGAGCAAAACACGTCGGTAAGATAAGATGGGCCGTAATCGATGCTAGACCTTGTCTTCCCCCTTCCAACGCCACTCATATCGCCACAGCCTGGCTCCTACGACCTGTCCCCTACGACCTGTTATTGACCGGTTCATCTCTCGGCGACCGTCCGAGAGCAATGACGCCATGGTGCCTCGGACATCTGTCTTCATTAACTCGGCCTCCATGCCCTGGATATTTCATGTCTGTGCTGTTCTCTGCGATGGAACCTCATTGAATACGCGTACCGTTCGACCTCGCTGCTCATTTCAGAGATCGAATAGTCACGTGGGATTTCACCTTCCTTCTGGTCCGAATGGCGGTATATCTCTAAGGTTCCGTGATGATAACCTAGAGTCATCCCGAACTTATGGCTCTGCCGGATCGACGTATAAGTTATCTGTTGGCTCGATTCCCCCATGGCCCAAACAGTTCCTGCCAGACGATACCCCAGTACACGTATTTGTTCGACTGGTAGCCACTTCTACGTTTGCTCCTCCCCTAGTGGCTCAATTTTAATCTCAAGCTTAGTACTTCAGTTGACTGTGGCCAATGGAACACCCTGATTTGAGGCATGGCTTTGTGACTCACGAACTCGGATTTCCACTTACCCTGTCTCTACGCGATATGAAAGAATCTGAGTTATTGCCCTTGTCTCCGACACCCGGCTACAACGGCGCCTATTACTACTAAGTCTTCCTTTTCTGCACTCGGTTTTGCGTTATTCAGTCGGTCTCAGAGCCCTTTCGACGTTGGTGTTCCCTTCCTTTATCCTTGGGCTCGAGCTAACCCTTTCGTGTGAATTGGTTCGCCATGTCTAAATGAGGCTTTCCCCGTCTGCTATCTCCCGAAACTCTTGGAGAGGGGTTTTACTCGTCAGCGCGCTTGGATTCACAAGACCTACCAAAAGAATACTAGAATGGTATCTACGCCTTATAAGGTATCTGTTTGTTCATTGCCAGCAGTGGTACAACGAAGAAAGCAGGAGTTTCAGAAAATACAACCCATCGGTAACGCCACAGAAGGTTTCTGGTGGGTGCGTATGCCCACAGCTCTCATTTCGCTCGTTCATTTCCCCCTTGTCTCCAATCTGCCATATTTGTACTCTAGTTACGATGCAATTCTTGTTTCCTTTTGTTCTCTGCATAAGCACTACATTTCTCGCTTATCCGGTTAAGACCAGTTTTGTCCACTGCACGCCTAAGTGGGTCCCATACAAGAGAAAGATGCGTATATAAAGTTCTCCAGAGGTGTCCCCTCTCACCAGTCACCCCGATCCCACAATAGTTTCGACCTTTCACCATGAACACCCACCTCTCAGAACGCGAAGACAGACGGAAGTCGAGCAACGGCAGGAGACCCGGCGCAGACCTTAGATCCTGAACTCTGTGAAACGAACTCTGACCTGGCCGACGAGACACCTACCATCACCGTTGTGTCCCCCGAGTCCGACTCTGAGGCTCCAGCTGATGAACCCATCGTAGAGGCAAGAGTCGAAATTGAGGACTCGCACCAAGCAACGCCGAGGAACGAGGATGCGCTCACCTCGAAAGGCAAAAGACGAGTCAGCGCATCACCTTCCAGCCCCTCGGGCACTGACGAAGAGAGCGACTCAGAGGGAATCGACGACGAAAGCTCTTCAGAGGACGATATGCCATGTTTTGATTATATCCCGCTCAGGTCACGTATTGCTCAATACTTGTCGAGAGATACGTAACTAATGCCTGTGGGCTTTCCTGCAGACGAAGCTGGACGTGGTGACGACAAATATTCCTTTGAAGTCGGGCGTCTTGTTGAACAGGAGGTGGAGCTCAAGCACGAATGATGTATGCGCCCAACTTGGCATTTGTGGCGTTTTCAGGTGTAGCCGATTTGCCCCGAGAAGGGCTTTCGCCGTCATCCCATTAGGTTCCACTTATTTCTCTTAACAATGGTGCTAATTAAAAAGAGTGAAGAAGCCAAACCAGGGCGAAAGACTACTTAGGCACTCGTCAAATTTCAGTCGCGATCGTAGCATACAATCGGTCCAGGAAAAGTGCAAAGGGATTTGTTCATGCCTCTATGGTCTGCATTCCTCGGTAAGTCATATACCAGCCATGATAGACCCGTCTTCTCGATTCAACGCGAAGCGATGCGGGAAGGCGGGCTCAGCGCGACTCACGAGCACTAATGTCTGGCGATTCAGGAGATGAGAGAAAAGGTGGGACGAACAGAACGGGAGCAACATCCCAAAAGGGTACCGAAAGAGCGGATCGAAGGTGCAGAGACGGAGGGTATTCGACATTCGAATGCTTAAGACATTGAATCGTGGTGCTTGAGAGGGAGGAGTCAGAGGAAGATTCGAGTCGAAGATCTTGATTAGAGGCTACGCTTCCCCTGCCAGGTCATCAGGCAGTCGTTCGTTCAGCGAACGAAAGAACACCGCCCCTTTATGCTAATGTATTGGCATCTAACAGAGGCCCAATCCGAGTACATTCGCCGACGTGAGCGAGCTAGCATCGAGTATCGGGCGAGTGCACTCAAGCTATGAGTAGAACCCGCACCAGATAGGGTGATAATAGTCGGATCGATGGGCGCAGAAAGGTCAGTGTGAAGCACTGAGATTGAATCTCGAATCGAGGGCGTGAGCTAAGAGAAGCGTCAGGCTGAGAACACGTCATTATTTGTGATAGGTAAATCGAAGGTTTACGGTATTCCAGACGTATGGAGTAGCCAGCCTCATAGCTCGTAAATAGAGGAGAGATCGTGCTGCTTTGTTCAATATCGCCATGGAGGGTGCGAGACCCATCTTCATCCGATGTACGAATTTACTCAGCGGTTGGTTCAATTCGTCATCTGGTAGGGAGGAAGGGCTGGAAGAGGAACACGAGAAAGAATATGGCTTACCAAAATATATCGGCTGGACTGTTGGAGAGAGCCTAAGGACGGCGGTAAAGGTTCAGCGTTCAGAAGGAAAGAGCTGGTGTAAGGCATCGCCCTCATCATCATTTATATGCAAAATATTTACTTTGCAGCCTCTCAAAGTAGGCTCGTCAATCGGTAAACCTACTTTTCTCTGAAAAGCGACAGATCGCAGCCGAGGAGTTGTATCGACCTGAATGACACAGGAAGAGAGATAATGTGGGCGCATTGCATTAGACATTGACTCTGGAAGGAATTTTAGAGAAGAACATACCAAATGTTCGTCTTCCTCATTTTCCTTCTGCGGGTGTTCGTCGTCGTCGAGTACAGCACACCCACTCGATTAGGAAATTTCGAAGGCATTCAATGGGTGTATGTATGCTGATCCGAACATGGTGGAAGACGGCTTATATAAATGCCTATCGCAAATGGTGAATGCTTCGCTACGAGATCCTGTTAGTGAGACGGCGGTGAGAATGACAAAGAATACAGCGTCTGATCGACGATGATGTTTGAGGTATTATCCCATTGGGGTAACAGGAACAGTGAGTCCATTCAATGGCGGAGGGGATCGGGGGGAAGGGAGGACGATTGGGCGTCGAGGTAACATAGCAAAAAGGGCACAAAAAAAAGAATGAATTGAAAGGTGTGATCACAAGTCATCGTATATCCCAAACGAGGTGATGTAGATAGAATCAAAGAGGAAACAGATGAGGAACATAATACCACAACAGCGCCGTACACACTAGGCGCCTCGAGCGATTCGTTCATCCTTGCACTTTGAGGCTCTACTTCAAACCCGAGCTGTCGAACTCTCGGCGCTTGCGTCAGTACGGTCCTGGTGCTGCTGGCAGCACATCATGGCGACAGAAATGGCAGCTCCTGGTTCGTGCAGTCCTTGAGGAGGCTCGATAGGTTGATGACCAGAACGTTCAGATGAGTCAGACGTTTCGGGCTTAGGGAGTGCGACTGGTGGCACTGGGTGAATTTCGCGGCATAAAGCTGAGATAAACGAAGAATGGTCCGTCAAATTCGATGGCTACAGTGGTGAGAACGACGATCCATGTACCTAGAAAAGACCAATAGCGCATCATAAGAATTGAATATCCGGCTGCTGGATCTGCAGAGAGACGAGATGGACGTCGGTATACTCCAGTAGACTTCGATTGAAAAGTTGAAGATTGACGTGATGAAAACTGTCATGGGATGTAGATGAGGAGGTGAAAAGATGAGATACGGTCAGGAATCCCCGGTAGCCTACCGCGGAGACATTGAACCAGGAATACGGAAAATTGGGTGGATAATAATGGAAGAGTGAGGCTAAAGCACGGGATTATGTAGCCACAACACGGGAAGAAAAAAGAAGAGAAATAGCAATGTGCAGGGTGAAGCGAAAAGAAATTTGGGCCCACGTGCGTGTACCGACCTTTTCCAAGTCCCCGTTTCCCTTGACCCATTCATCGGCCCAACCTCCTCCAAGGCTAAATCGTATCGGCGCCTCGGTGTAAGGTAAAGGGTATGCGCCGCTGAAGCTTCAAGCGGAGTAGCAGTCGATGTCGGACCGGAGCCTCAAGGCATGGAGCAAGCCTGCGATCTTTGTCCTACATCCAGATAGCTCCAACACGAGCAAAACATGCTTCAAAGATCTGTACTAAAAGCGACGGGTGAGCTGCAACTTATAAACACAAATTTAACTCACCTCCGCACACATACCCTCAAGTGCGAACAATCTCCGCGGGTTCAGGGACCAACAACCCGTCCACGGGAGATTTTCATTGAGATGTTGGTGGAAGAACGATAACGAGCATCGACAAGATGACGGTGGTAAGAGTTGAGAAGGAGGGAACAACGTTTGGTTCGAATTCGGACGCGATATGCAACGGATCAATCTTATCTTATCTCCTCAACTTACATCACCCAATGAGTTCTTTCTCCGATGTACCGATTCCTCTTTTCCTTTCAGCCCACCTCTGGTGCACATAGATCCTTCAATCCTCCGGGGACTCACCCTAGCTGTGGTGTCGCCCTTCATCGATTCATCTGTCTCCATTGTCCCTCTCTGCCCCTCCTGTGCTCCCCTCCCTCTATCCCTTCTGTCCCAAGTACAAACGTGAGTCGATCCAATGCCGCCAATCCCAGCTCCTATGCTGGACGGCTCTGTTCGCCAGCCATTGTTTCGATTGGAAACACCATGCACGCCGGCCAGCTACGCAGGCTGATGCCTCCTCACGTGCAAGATATAACACCGTTCCTCTTTCCAAGCGCAGCTCCTCGACTATGGACATCCTCTCCGCTGCCTGCGTCTCATCGCAACTGGCTGCCAGCCAGCCATGTAAGCTAGAATTCTATATCAATTAAGGCCAACTGACCATCCAGCTGTATATATTATGTAGGCCAACTAGCTACCTGCCCCCTGGAAACACCATACAGCAAGCAGCCGCCATGCCGGAAAGGGAGGGGGCACTGTTTGACACAGCGGGCGGTGCAAACAATGAGCCAAACACCACTGGCTGTGGTGCTCGGGCAGTAAATATGGTCCTGCTCATTGTTGGGGGCACATCGGACGTCGCGGACGGCGCCAGTGGATTCTAATAATATTTTCGAGCCTATATTGGGCTTTTGCGCCTCGGTATGGGGGCGGGATGGGCTGGATTGGGGAGGGAGGGATTGGATGTCGTTCATTTTTAGCAGGGCATGTACTAAAAATAACATGTGTTATTTCTGAACCTCGGAATCTGTTGTTGCCTTCGTGATCTGGCGTTC